>JAZAYU010000023.1:8329993-8383452 GCA_038501625.1 Corbicula japonica
TTAAGTGCTTCAAGGAAGAAAAGGTTATCTATAAATATGGATTTCCCTGTCTATTATGATGATGATAAATGATGCATTTTTTCAAGGATAAGAAAAAAGTATCATACAAGCAGCACAAAATAACACAATTAGTGAGTTGGCTTCGATTTGCTGGACAGTGTTTGACCCTTGATTAAAGTTGTGGGTATAATGCTTGTAAACAATGACCTGTTGGCATTAGTGAATGAAGTCATTGATCAGACACTCAATGGGAGTCCAGGGAGAATTGTGTTGTCAGAACAATTTATGTCCCGGGACTCTGACTTTACTAGAGAATTATAAGATTAATACTTGTTTAAATTAGAGAGTCATATGACTGTGCGCTAATTAGAAGTACTGTATGATGAATTTTGTGCATCAGGGGTTGGGTTAATTCCGTATATATACATATTTTATTGCATGTCATTTAAATTAGAGAATCACATGACTGTGTGCTAAATAGAAGCAAAGTTGGTGTATTTGGCCTTATTTGGTGTCATTTCATGGGTTGTGTTAAATTTAAACCCTTTAATTCCATATATCGTCACCTTAGTGCAATAACCTTATTAGTATCATTGAAATATGAAGGAGATAAACCGTTATTGCACTAAGGCAAAGATATATATATATGATATATTGCATGTCCTTTAATTTCATGGGTCACATGACTGTGTGCCAACTGGAAGCAAAGGGAAATTGGGCATTTGACTTAATTTGTGTCAGTTAAGGGGATTCGGTTATATTTTAACACTTTAATGCCATGAATACATATTTTATTGCATGTCATTTAAATTTGAGTCACATGACTGTGCGCTTACTAGTAAGTTGACTTTGGTGTATTTGACTTGGTTTGCTGTCAGTTCAGGGAGTTGGGTTACTTTTTCACCCTTTACTCCTTAATATATATTATATTTGCAATTAGCTTAAAGCACTGAAGAAATAAGATAAAAACAGTTGTTTCCCATTTGCAAAGCAGAACATAAGGAGTTTGACCTGCTAAAATCAGCCGATTCAGCAAAAAAATTCACAGTCATGTGATTGGATATAAAATGTAAAAAGGCGATCCCCTTCGCAGTGTAATAAGGATAAAGTTATTGTTGTACATGTCAGGTTTAATTGCTCTTCTTGTACTGCCCAAGGAAGTGGCTTGTTATAGAAGAGTTTTTTTGCATGAAGGGAGTGATAATACTTAACAGATTTAAGTGCCTTTGGAGGAAGTGAATTTCAAGGGTTTGGCAGAAAAATGTCTTGTCTTTTGATTAATTTTATTGTAGTAGATAATATAGTTTTGCTTTATGTCCATTTTAGAATCTTCCTGCATCCAGCAAAATGGTCCGATATTGTGGATGCGCTTATATGGGCATGAAATTTCTTAGTTTTCATTTATGTAACACTATGTGAGAATCTATGAAAACATGTATAAATAAGTTCACAATAGGTCAAAGGTTTGAAAATCTAGATAATTGATTTAAATGTTTATTAAACCAAGTGTTACGAGTGCCATGTATTCAACATGGCTAAAAAGTAGAAAACTTTTTTCAACAAATTATCATTGTATGTGCATAGTCCTGACTGTAATGCTTATTGGTTTATCTATATGGAAATGTAAATAATTTATTAATTAATTAAACAAAAAATCCTTAATAACAAGGAAATTAGACAATAATTAAGGTGCTACAGAAATGCCATGCAATCATGTTTTCAAATGTAACTTGTTATTTCTAGCACTAAACATGTAGGCCCTTGATTCATCAACTAATTAAAGCACAATGTAGACCACAGGTTTATTGCTAGAAAGTTGTTGGTTGATCTTGGTCTACACAATTTGCAAATCTTTCTCACAAAAATGTTTTCTTTATAATAACACATACAATATTAACCGTTTACTCCATATTTATATGACTTTTATGGTAAAGGTGAGCAGTGTTGATCCTGATCAGATGGCACGTCGGTGCTATCTGATCTGAATCTACACTGTATGCATTTTTATAATAAGGTTATTTCTGACAAAGAAATGAACAGTGTTTATCCTGATCAGATGGCACAAATGTGCCAGCCACAAATGTGCCAGCTGATCTTGATTTACACTGTTTACATAATATTATGCTATAAAAACCTTATATGTAGAGTGAGGGTTTAACACAGAGATGATATTAATGTTCATGTAAAACTAGATTTAATGTGATTGTTTCCATAGCTGTCTCCATTAACAAAGGGACTTGATTAATGGAATATTGTCCGTAATTAATTGACTCCCCTCCTACCAGCTTAAGTGCCCAAAAAGGAAGTGAATCGTTATACAGCAACTTATGGTGCAGGTTCTATTACTGGCTAGTTCAAAAGGCATGTCATTCAGTATTTTCGCCTTGAATATGACTTGTATCCCATTAGAGTACAGTGTAGAAATAGATTAGCCTGCACATCTGTGCAGTTTGATGTAGATCTAAACTGTTTGCTTCTTGTTTAGAAAAAACCTAATGAATTAAAAAGTGACCAGTATAGATTTAGAACAAAATGAAAAATTGTCACTTGTGGGATATATGCCTTTTCTATAGAGTAAAGGGTTAATGCCCCAGCCCTAAAGTAAGAATATACTATTAAAAAATCATATTTGTCCATAGAGACTCCAATATATAAACTCTGTAACAGAACACAAAAGGTCCGATCGAATTCTTTCTTATAGACGTGATTTTCGATGATAATGTTGAATTATCGTTAACTAACTTTTAAGAAGCTAAATATAATGGAGCTATATTTAGCACCTATTTTGATGAAGTGACCACTTTATGCGCGATCTCAATTTCTGTGACATTTAGGAAATCCTACTTTCGCTTTTATTTGCGTGGACCAAATTTATTTTAGTAAATTAAAATTGTATTAGCCCGAACTAATGATGCAAATTTGTGCCTATAGTTCCGAATACATGTAATATTTCATACAAGAGCAGGTTAAATTGAAGTAATGCCGCTTTAACAGAACAGAAATTGTTTCATTGTTCTTTATTCCATGGATATTGCTTATGTTCCATGTGCAAACAGTGTAGATCTGGATCAGCCTCCACATCTCTGTGGTCTAACAGTAAATGCTGAGAATCAATAACGAAATGAACAGATTATGCAGGCTGATCTGGATCTACATGGTAACATGTACTGGATGCCCTATAGGCCGTTCCAGTGAAACAAAGGGCTGAAAAATTTCTTGATCAGAATATTTTTTCGTAAAATTGATATTCTATATGCAAAAGATTTATAGTAATCCTTTACTCTATGGGATATGGCTCAACAGTTTTCCTTTGGACAAACCATGTTGGTCCAGATCAGCTGGCACATTCTATGCTTATGTCCTCTGTGTGACTAGTATCGATCCACATCAGCATGCTGTATTTAGGAAGTAAAGGGATAATCACATAAAAAAAGTGAAATTTCTGATAAATATTGTCTTGTCAGTCAGCGCACAAGGCCTTTGTCACAATAATAGTCTATGACAAATCATTAGTATTCTGTAAAATCAAATAAACTTTTTCCTCCATATATATTAGGGATGGGAACGGTTATCCGGATATCCGAATATACGAATAGTTAGATCGCATCCGGATACCATTCACGTATCCGAATACCCTCATATTCATGTGAAATTAATTTCAATATTTTGTTCAAGTTTCGTATAATAGAGCTTAAACTCGTAAATCTGTCTAAAACACGCTATACTGATTGCGCTAATCTCCATAGTGATATGGTTTTCCCCAGGCGAAACTCGGCCGGTCAGTCACAGCAGGGTTGACAAAAGAGATGTTAATTGTTTGTATAGTTGTTATTTGGGAGACCGGAAGGTTAGTATTCCAGACCGCGTTCTTTTGTTTTGTTGATTGCTATACATGTACCTTGATCAGAGTGTGTTTGACACCTGTCAATATGCAAACAATTAGCTGAACAAGACAAACCTCCTAATTGACAATTTATTACAACAGAATTTTGAGCAAATAAATTCGTGACAGTTTGTTATTTTGCAATGACTGCATTAAAAATTGAAAGGAAAAAAACAAATGCCAATTTTTTCAACGCCGTAATTTACTGAAAAAGTTTAGTCGTTTGGTCCCCGAATTTTCACTTATATTTTGTTTCTGTGGTACCCCGGTAGGCTGGTCGAGGACTCTAACGATTGCGATATAGCGTAGCTGTACTGCATTTTAAATTTTAAATTAATAAATGAGCAAAATTTTCTGTGGTCGAAAAAATGATACGATTATTCGGATAGTATCCGGATACCGGATACAGTTATCCGAATAGTGATTTAGGTATCCGTTCCCATCCCTAATATATATGCATTGTATCACATTTACAAACAGTGTTGATCCAGATCAGCCGAAAAATCTTTGCTGTCTGATCAGGATCTGCAATGTTTGCTTTCTTGTTTGCTTTGCTTTCATAAATAACCTAATATATAAAAAATGAACAATGTGGAATATGATTAGCTGATCTGGATTTACACTGTTCACCCAGGCAATAAAAATGTATCCATGGAATAAAGGGATAATCACACAACAAAAAAAAAAGAAAAATTTGTGATAAATATTGGCCTTTCAGGCTATGCACAAGTCCTTTGTCACATGAATCGTCTGTGACAAAATCATTCATCAATATTCTGTAAAATCAAATTAACAAAGAGACAGACTGGTAATTATGAACTGCCTTGTAACTTGCTTTCTGTGACACCAAATTACACTGATCATTTCCAGATGGAACAATTCTCTGCCGTTTTAGGAATTTTGACAGAAGTTTTTCCATTGTTTGCTCGCTGAGCTAGTCAAACAATCTATCGCTCTGATTCAATAAAACATTCGGACAAAAAGGCAGGAAGACGGAGAGAGGAACGTATTGCAACATCGTATTGTATTGGATTCCGTGAATTTTACTGGGGGAGATCGTGCGAATTGAATTACTGCTTTTTGCTTGAGATTTCCATAAAACCTGACAGAATCGGAATTCTGTTGACATTATTTGTTGGGCTTCTTAAAACAGATTTAGGAGAGAAAAAATGTTGCAAAGAGTTTTTTATAACAACTTGTTTGAATTGAGGAAATTTGACTTGATTGGATTGTTTAAATTGGATAACAATCACATGATCAGTAACAAGGTTTATGATTGGTTAATGGTTTATTGGAATCGTGGGATTGATTGCAGTGAATGGATCACAGAAGCAAATGGTAATTTTCTCTTTAATTAGTTTTTGTTTTTATGTAAATAAGGTTGGAATCCGCTGATTTAGTCAAGAATTAATGGGCAAGATTGATCCGTATCCTTCAGGAGACTTGTCGATTCTTAGATACCAACTAATTTATAGATTTTATGCAAACAAATGAGCCATTCTTTTATAGAAATAGTGAATCGAATGAAAATCATAGTGAAGTTAATTTGTTATATTGTTTATGATCTTTTATTTGTTTGTTAGTATGTTTAACCCTTTCCTTCATAGATAAGCCTTTTATCACAAAAGTGAACAGTGTAGATCCAGATCAGGTGGAGCATACTTGTCGTCTTATCATGATGTATACTGTTTGCTTTTTTTGATTAATTTTTTTTCTGACCATGAAGGGTATGAACCGTGTAGATCCAGATCAGAATACACTGTTTGCACAATGTGTATATTACAAATATATATAGAGAGAAAAGAGTTATCAGCATTATTTCAGCAGATTAAGTGATTATATGGCTTTACTCCATACTTGGATATGGCATATACCGTCATTGTTCGAATATAAGCCGCACTCATGTATAAGCCGCACCGCCTCAAACGTGATAGAACAGATGAAAATGGCTTAACACAATGTATAAGCAGCCAAACCTGTGTATTAGCCGCACCCCCAACTTGATACTTCCGAATTCTGGGGAAAAAGTGCGGCTTATATTCAAACAATGACGGTATTACATTCAGGTGTGTTTGAATCCATATTATGCAGTCTTATTTGGATCTACACTGGTCACTTTTAGACTTAAGAAGTTATTTCTGACCAAATAAAAAATTAACAGAGTAAATCCAGATCAACTTTTTGGAATAGCATATTAAACATAAAAAATCAGTTTAATTTATTGAAATTACTGACTTTGTATTAGTGAAAGAACTCATTTTATTTCACAAGTAAACGACAGAAACATGAGTGGTGTAAATCTTTCTTTTATAAGTATTATATTTTTTTTATATGTTTTATTGTCTGATAAATGTGAAAAATTCAAAAAGGAGGTGATAATTTTTAAAAAAGTAGTTTTGCAAGTAGTTTGGCAAAAATATTGAATATAAAAATTGTATTGAAAATTTTAAAACATTGAAAATGTCAATTTTTTCATTAAGGAAACTGTAATTTACTGGAAAACATAAACTAAATTCGGTGGTTGACATTTTAATGTTGAATCTAAATTAGTTCCACAAACTGTACATCAGAATGTGTACAAGGGCACTGTAGCCAGGGCAAAATATTATAAAACTGAGTTTGGAAATCATTCTCAAGCATCTGATTGGCTGAAATGGAGACTGGTCTACTGCAATGGAGACTGGTCTACATTTCAGCGAATCAGATGCTTGAGATTTGAGACTGGTCTACAGTTTCAGAAGCTGTCTCCCCAGTAATCCCTGATATGCAGAAATGTTTCTATGAATAATAAGGCCTCTTATTTTCCCCTGTTTTCAAATGGTATGCATAATTTATAAGGGACTTTGATGCCTACTGACATTTTGGTAATGAATATATTTGACATTTAGTTGGAAATGGCAGAAAAAATTACAGCTAAGTGATATAGCCACATGCAGCTTGACATTATGGCGGTTATTTTAGGTTTTTCGGAGAGTCCAGACTCGGAGCAGCAGTCTAGGGTTTGATCTTTTATTAGATTTTCCTATCAGTACTGTGGGTTTGTTCCATTGGTCAAACTTTCTTATGTTAACCCTTAACTAAATATTTACAGGTTTTATTGTGAGTATTTAGATCTATGCCATCTAATCAAGATCTACACTGTTCGCTTCTTGGTCAGAAATGACTCTATGTATCAAAAAGTGAACACTGTAGATCCCGATCAGATACCATGGATATGCGAGCTGATCTTGATTAACTCTGTCCACCTATACAATAAAAGTCTGTATAGGGTTAGTAGAGTCAAATTTATGGTGAAAAACACCTGTAAATACAGACCATCTTTAGATAAAGACAACATTCTATTTGTCTTACCAACAGGCATATTGAAAGAACAATTTGAACTGCGAAAAAAAACTACATGTCTTCCAAGACCACTTCTGGATTTTCCCCTCAGGTAGTCTTTGTTGATAAAGACCACAGTTTATTTTACAAACTAATTTAAAGAACAAATTAACCTGCTAACAAAGACCAAAATTTTATGTCTTCCAAGACCACATCTGGATTTACACCGAGTGGTCTTTGAGACAGGTTTGACTGTAGATGACAATTACAACTATGTAAATTATTTCCCTGTCCTTCTCAAGGAAGGAAGTTGAAGTTTTTAAGGCCACCTGTAAACACAACCACCTGTGGATAAAGACCACATTGTATTTGTCCCAACCTCGAACAAAGACCACAAGTATGTCTTCTCATAGTGGTCTTTAAAGAAAGGTTTGACTGTAGATGACAATCGCAACTATGCAAGTTATTTCCCTGTCCTTCTATAGGAAGGAAGTTGATACTAGAACTGCTTATGAGATGATGTTTTGAGCTGGATTAGGACATTGACATGAGTAATAATAAAGATAGTTTAACATGAATGACCATTTTTGGATGTTATTATTGTCCTTATGTTGTTAATGCATTAACAGTTACAAAAAAAGGATGCATTTTCATTTTTAGAGTTATCTGATATCATTGAAGAAAAAAGGGAAGTTTACTTGTCACTTTAAAAACTTTGCTCTCAAATGTTGGAATTTTGACAGCCTATTGTTATTGTGTAAGGTAAGAATGCTTGTTTTGTTTTCAGCTGTAAGGCCAACATTTTTTTATTGTTTGTTTTACGGGAATTTTTTCAAAAAAATTGAGTCGGGGGGGCTAAATAAAAATAAAAATAAAATCCACTTTTTGGTCGAGTCGACCAAAAAAATAAAAATAAAACTGAAAATAGGTCGGCATTTTTTTATTTTTCGGAAAACTTATTTTTGATAACATTTATTGCTACGATTACAAATATTATTGACATAAGCTTAGTAAGTATAATCATCCATTGTTATAATATGCATTTTATATTATATATCAAAGAATAAATCTAAATGAAGACTTTTTGTTATTGTTCTATTGAGTTCAAATATAAAAAGTATATGAAGTGATCTCTTTCAAGGTTTTTTAAGATTTGACAAAGTGACCTGGTATCTGACTTCACTGGGCTTATATTCAAATGTTCTTGGCAAATTAAATCAAAATTGTTCAAAAACATGGCATATAGTGCTGACAATGTATATTTAAGATTTGACCTGGTGACAAATTCAAATCTGGCATATATGTATTCGACATAATGCTGTTGCAAAAAAAGTTTGTCATGAATATAAAATATTTGTAAAGTATGGAAGAATGATAATTTTACTATTTTGTGATATAAAAGTTTCAATTTTTCCATTAACCCAACACCTGATTTCAATCCCACACAATTTGATTAAGATTTTTACTTAGCCTAGAGACTATCAAAACATACATTCTGACCAAGTTTCTTGAAAATTGGGTAAAGAATGTGGCCTTAAGTTTTAACATTTTTAACAACTTTAATACTCTCACCTCTAATGACAAATGAATTTAAATTGAATACCACCGAGATTATAGAAGACAATAACCTAACATTTCAAATATATTGATATTTGGTTAGGTGAGATAACAATTGGTTAAGATGACAAAATAGAAAATGAGTAGAACATAAGACATTCAAGGCAGTCAAAATGTTCAATCTAAATGAGTGTATCAATAACACCTTTATCATTTAAAATAAAAAATAACTAGAACATAAGACAATCAAATCATAGACTTTAAAGGCAGTCAAAATGTTCAATCTAAATGAGTGTATCAATAACACCTTTATCATTTAAAATAAAAAATGACTAGAACATAAATCATAGACTTTCAAGGCAGTCAAAATGTTCAATCTAAATGAGTGTATCAATAACACCTTTATTGTTTAAAATAAAACATGACTAGAACATAAGACATTCATATCATAGACTTTCAAGGCAGTAAAAATGTTCAATCTAAATGTCTGTACCAATAACACATTTGTTTAAAATAAAACATGACTAGAACATAAGACATTCAAATCATAGACTTTCAAGGCAGTCAAAATGTTCAATCTAAATGTCTGTACCAATAACACATTTGTTTAAAATAAAACATGACTAGAACATAAGACATTCAAATCATTGACTTTCAAGGCAGTCAAGGTCGCATGGACAGGGGTAACACTTAATGCCCCTCCACCATTCTTTGATTGGTTGGGGCATAAAAATGACTAGAACAATGACACACAACAAGATCTAGCACATCGAATCATTCACAAGTCATGTTTTTTTCACTTTTTTTGCACTGCGTGTTTTTACTGGGTTAGTTAGTTTGCACGTTGCGCAGATTGGGCGCACAATGCCAAACTCCTCCTTCAGCCTTCGGATTTCCTCATCCTCAGCCACCTCGCCATCCCCGCAGTAAAAGCACACATCATCGAACAGCATGGTTTTTCCTGCAAATTTATGAACATACAAGGATATCTGGTTCGATTTATTTTTGTTAAAAATCTTTGAATTTTATCAAGTTTTAAAAAAGACAGATTCCATGCTATGTATAGTTCAATGGAAGAACAGCCTTGGATTAAACTATATACATATTTATAACGGTATGTCAGGGTTCAAACACCTGTGCTGGCAATGAATGGTTCATGTGCTTTCATTTAGCAAAATATACTTTTCTCCACACAAATAGGCCATAAAAGCTATTAAAATTATTTTCATAATACATTATTACACATTTTAGGAAAAGGATGGTTTCAATTAAGTTTAGCTTTGCAATAGTAACTTTCAAAATTGTCTGTTAACTAACCAGCATAGTATGTAGCCTCTATAGGAGAGACACAGGACAAGCTTTCCCGAACGAGCATCTTGTCCCTGTATCTCCCAGCATGAAACAGTGGGTTGCCACACACATACATAAGCTCTTCTTCCACTCTTGTTACAGCTCGGGCCTCCGCTGCGGTCAGCTTGGCAGCCGAATGCACAACCCGCCTCTTGCCACACTCGCAACAAGTGATATATGCTCTGACCTTTGCTGAAAAATAACAAAGATGAAAATGCCATAGGTCTTCAATAGATATGAATACATTGTTTAAGTATCATACATATACAAGTTGTTTGGTATCAGAACTAAATGTTCTTGTTTAAAAGTTAGTATGCTCTATTAATGGTTTACTGCGCATGGAAGGTTGTATGCAGGACTAAGGGCTATAATTTGTTTTAAGTCCCTAAAGTCAATGGTCGCCAAGCTTCCAAATCTTGATTGATGGATACATAAGGTAACGAATGTTGTACTGCTCTCTGATAGTTATTAACAGTAATACATGCCAAACAAAACAATATATCTCTTTACACTTTAATAGTATTAAACACCTATATTTATTTGTTTCTTAATAATTAAACACTGTTATTGTTTTCATTTAAGAATGAGATTTTGATGCAAATATTATTTATTATTCCTTACTTGCAACAAGTAAGCTCTTGAAGTTCTTGTCTCGCTCGGTGGTTTCAGGAACTTTTGATGCACTAGGTCGATCTGAATCATCGGTCTCTGTGCCATACACTTGCTCGAATGACTTGTACTCCCCTTCAACCATAACAGCATCTGGCAGGAAATGTAGACCTTCAAATATGTGTTCTGGTAGGCGAGGGGGATTCAGAGTACAGTATGAACACTCTCCACATTTCAGCAACTGAAACACACAAATATATGTAATAAACATGAGCAATGTCAAGCAATTCTTGCCTAATGGCTTTTGAGACCAGTGTTGGCCCACATCAGCCTGCCAGCAACTGCACAGTTTAATCAGGACCTTTATTATTTGGCTACCGATTCTAGTCTTTCAGCTTCTTATTAAAGCTTATAGTTTAGGTCCTGGTCAGACAGTCGTTGAACATGGGCTGATCTGGGCCTACACTTTGCTAGATCAGGTTGATGCGGTTGAAATACTCTCTTCCATGAACTAATTAAATATCATACTAGGAAATTGTTAACTGTTTTTAAAAATTAAAAAATCTTTTTACTCGAGTTCTTTCCAAGCTTATAATTGTAATAAAAAGTTATTTACAACTAACCTGGAACATGTAGACCCTTTGTCGACTGTGTTGACTCATGAAGGCATCTAGAGCATCAGATTTCCACGTCTTCTTGTCTGCTATTCGGACATTTGGATCAATAACATGTAGCATTGAGCTCAAGTGGTCCATTTCTTCGGTGGTTGCAGCTTTATGTGTTACAAGGCTTTCTCCAGACCATTTCAACTTTGAGAAACGTTCAGTGATGAAAGTAACTGGCTGTTCCATCGATGACTGATAGGCTGTTTTCAGTTGCTTGCTCCGTTCGGCTGCATTCCGTATGGACTTCAGGGTTGAAAGTGATTTAACCTGTAGCTCAAATTGTGGGGGCATACAAGGTCTTTCTAGTGCGACATTTTGTAGCCCCAAGTTCAAGGTGCTCATTACTCTTTCAGCTGGGTTGTGGTAGCTCTGTGAAGGAGCTGTCCTAGCACACACAAGCATATCAAGATCTAAGGCAATAAACTCACAAAGCGCACTCATCTGAACTGACTTAAAGTTTGTTCTGTGGTCTGGTCCACCATCAGTGTAGCGGATAAGAATTGGCTTTTCAGCATCCAGTTCTCCATTGTTTTGCATTATTTTTACAGTTTCAGTGCTATGGCGCAGGGGGGAAGAACTTTGGAACACCTTGTCTTTAACAGTGACATGAACTAGTCCTCTGTAAAAGCTATCAACTGGAGTTTCAGGAATGTCCACCATAAAACACACTGAAGGAACAATTCCAGCTATGTGAAAATCATGGTCCAATGCCGCCACACAACCATCATTTGCCACAATAGCTCCATGGTGTGATCTTACCCCGGTTGATACTGGATGCCCTGGATCACCCACAGGTACGATAGCCTTATCGTCAAGGCATTGGAACAGACTGAAATCCCTGTATTTTACTGCAAAGCATTTCAACAACTTGAATTGATGCCTGCAGTATGGACCATCTTCATGCTGAACACGCAACAGTCGCTGCTGAACAGCATATTTCAAGTTCACTTTCCCAGTGTAGTTTTCAGCACTCTTATTGTATGGATTTCTGGGTTGAAAGTTTAACCTTATCCATGAGCATGATGGTGCTGGTGTTCCTGGTGGTAAACTGGATACAACTTTCTCACGCAAGTCTTCCACAGACATTGCAAATGGCAAATACTGAACATTTGTCTGTCGACGCTCATGAACAGCAGAAGTTTCTGAAATCAATTTTTCAAGGCCTTCCCAAAATGGTGTGTATTTTGGATCACTTGGTCTAGCATTGTCTTTTCGTAGATCATACACCAAGTCACAGTCCCCAGTTTCCATTAAGAAATCAACAAAACGAACATCAATTTCTGACTCTGTGCATGAAAATCCTGTTAGGTATTTGTACATGTCTCTCATCACAACTGGTGCAACTTTCAGTTTTGTGTATCTGTCAAAGAAGTCTTTCCTCATTCTTCTGGTAGAGAATTTAGGAAGTTCCTCCTTAACGAGGTTGATGATCCTTGCATTTTCACTTGGAGAGGGATTTTTTTCCGGTGTTTTCCATACTATATTAGTGTTACCCAGATAATTCCCATGGTGATAGGTGAAGAGATTTACAGAACAAGAAACCTGTAGAGTTGACAACCATTTTCTCCTGTCTTCTTTGTCTTCTGGCTCAAAATTCACCAAATCTATGATCTGGTAATACTCACTTTCCCTTAATGCCTGGTCTATAGCATGGTATAATGGTTTAACATCACTTGCTCCATTTAGTGTTTTCAGTGTCCAGTTGTCATTAAAGCTTCGAACTGGTTCTTGCAGCGACTGGTTTGAATTGGTTCTTTCATTCATCCCAGTGAGGAATGTGTGGTATTTCTGTAGATCAGAAACAAACTGCTCAATAAGTGTTTTACAAGGTAACATGTCCGTGTTTTCAATCCATGGCAACATCAGTATTTCTGACACTTCGTTGATGGCTGCCTTGAACTCTGTGGTCTCCAGCTGTAACAGAAAGTACAAAATCTTTATCATATCATAAGCCTTGAAATTCACGATTGTTTAGGAAACACAGAAATAAAAAATCTGGCCAATACTAAACTAATTTTATTTAAACAGCTCTAAATTGTTGAAATGAATAGCTCACGTCCGATTCTAAGGCTAGATTGGTAAGGTTCTACCCAAGAATATCTTGATTTGAAGGACATCTTGAGACCTCACCGAGTAAGAACAGTTGATTATACTTCAATAGAATACCCTTTCCATTCTTTATGTGCAATACCATTTAAAAAACTAGAACTTTGAGGGTCCTATATTGCTCACCTGATTATCAGGTAAGTACAAACTGAAATAGGATCAAAGCTGGTGACCTAGATTTTAAACCCACATGATCCAGATTAAAATTAAATTTAGATTTTGAAGCAGATTTAAACTTTTAAAATTAGATTTTGTTAAGGCAAACATAGTGAAAAAAATCATGAGATTTTTTCACAAAATAACATAGTGACCTAGTTTTTAAAACCCACAGGGCCCAGATTCAATTAAGACAAATATTCTGTTAAAAATTTCATTGAAATAAGGCGAAAGTGGTGGCCACACATGCTTTTTCTCTTGAAGATATGACCTGGTGACCTAGTATATTATCGCACATGACCCACATTCAAAGTCATAGCAAACATTCTGACAAAACTTTTCTTGAAATTTGGTCGAAACTGTGACCACTTGTGTTCACAAGCCAATCGTTGACGACACACGACTATCGCTGGACCCTGGCCGATCACAATAGCTCTCTGGTGAGCTCTCTGTATTTGTTACTCAGGCTTAGATATGGCCACAACTTTACCTTTGGAAGCTTTTTTTTCTGCTTGCGAAATTCCCTGTAGCCCGTCAATGGTCTAAGACAGTCTGGCACACTAACTGAGCGGGAGTTCAGTCGTTCCCAGAATGGGTCCAGATACCACATTGTGTTTGTGATTGTTTCTATCACAAATTTGCCAGTTGTCTCTGCAGTCTGATTAGTGAAGCCCCACTTGTTTTTCTTGAACAGTCCCACAGTGTGGTTGAAGAGTCTGTCCTTTTGGTTGTTTTCTGTCCTAAAAAACAAAAACATAATATCGATGTGAAGTCATGTATTTTAAAACTACTACTATATAAAATATTCATGGATATTTAACAAAATAAGATCTTCAGTTAATTTATGTTTCCATTATAAAATAAAACTAGAAAGCATACAATGATGTAACCTAACATGAGTTTTCAAATCTATCTGAAATAAAAATATGCCCAAGCGCATTTAAATCAAGATTCAGGCAAGTTTACTAAGATTTGACGGAACCTTCTATATTTTGACTGAAAATGACAAAATTCAAACTTAGATATCTCAAACCATTTTTTGTATTAAAAGTATGAATACCGTAGTCCTGGATATGAATCATGCTTTATCCTGGCTCTCATTAGGACCTCAAACACATTGCTACAAGATGTGGTGGCAGGTTTTGTGGCATCTTCCTTGATTTCTTCCAGGAAAACTGTAACTGCTTTAGACCTGAAGTTTTAATTTTTTTAATCACACATACATTCAAGTTGCATAAAAGAAGCAGCAAAATCTTTATCAAAATTAAAAAAGCACAAAAATTCTGACAAATACCATCCGACAAGTACAGACATTATCAATTTATGTTGACATAATGTTGAAATTGTTGTACTGAGTACACATATCAAAACAGGTACTGGTCCGAAAAGGCTGCAAACCTTAAAGGCCTTATAGTGGCATTGTTTGGTTAATTACATGTATGAGTTATATGTGACATATAATGTGTAGTTGGTATGAATTATCCCTGGTCTCTGAGTATGCTAGAATGCAGTAAATATTTGAAATCTCATAAAATATTTTTTAAAATATTATAATATTAAATGGTACTTCTGTGTTTATAAATGAAATAAGTTACATCTGTCTTTATTTCTATTTTAATAATTATAATTTATCTTTAATCAAATATTGATATACAACATGAATTAACTCACATATAAACAGGCCTAATGATTTATTTGAAAAAAAATATTAAGTTTGGCTTTTTTGGTAAAAGGTCTTTTTGGTATGAGGCATTTCTGGTTTGCAGCCTTTTGGAACCCTATCATCAAAACACAAGTGTTAATAGTTTGCACGAACAGCGTCATATTTATGTGACTGGCCATTTCCCATATATAAATCCGTAGTTGTTGGGTGATTTAAACGTGCTTAAATTAGAAAAAAGAGTACAACAAATATAATAAATTAATTAAAAGTCATTTACCCAAACGATTTGACGACTTCGAACAGCAGTTGCTGTGATATTGTCGTCCTATCCTCAAGTTCAATTTTGAGAATTTTAAAATGTTCGCCATGGTTTTCTCTCACAACCTCTGCGACTGTTTTAGACAATGGAATTTTAGATATTGTAGCCGATTCCTTGTTGTTCAATATTGTTTTAAATTTGAAATATGCGGCATTGTCATTGTTATTTTCGTCAACATGCGATTGAGTAGCCATGCTGTTTTCACTCCGAGAGGAACGCTGGATGGTACAGATGTATTAATTGGTTGAAAGAGTGAATATTAGCCAATCAGATTCGCCGACAGATATCAATTTGACTGCTTCTTGTTTTACCTTTTTTACTTCGAAGATAAACCGGAATATCTCGTAAACCAGTCGAAAATAGTTCTCTGACAGATCGCGGGAAATTTTATTTTGCAAGGGAGGGAATTCATCGAGTCGGCGGACCGAAAAAAAATAAAAGAAAATTTTGTTACTTTTATTTTTATTTCATTTCGCCAGAAATTAGGGTCGGCGCTCCCGTAAATCAAAAAATAAAAAAATGTTGGCCTAAATACCATTTACTCCATATATACAGGTTTTATTAAATGTGCGAACAGTGTAGATCCAGATCACCTAGCATATCAAAGCATCGGATTGGCAGCACTAGAGAGCAGTCTCAAATCTGAAGCATCTGTTCTCAAGGTTATAAAACTGAGCATGGAAACCAGTCTAAAATCTCAAGCATCCGATTGGCTGAAATGGCGACCAATCTCAGTTTTATAATATTCAGCCCTGATGCTCACTAAGTGCTCATCAGCACAGCTTTTTATCATAGTTGTAACAGACAAGTGTAGACCCAGATCACATCAGTGTTTACTCAGTTCTCTATGTAGTCAATGTATTTCTGCAAAGTACTCCTAAAATAATGAATGAATTGGTCCAAATTCCAAGCCATAAATTGAGCTTTTAAAGGGTTTTAGTGTTGTCTATGTCTATACTCAATAATTGTATCATTTCATGATATGCCTCAGTTTGTTACACAAACGGGTCATCAGTCTATTTTAACTATGAATTTCACCTTGTTTTTCATTAGAACTGGTCAGACCGGGTCCATACATAAATTTTCTTGTCAAATACCAAATTTAATAGAAAATTAGAATAATAGTTGGTTTGACATTCAATGCTAGCATTTTATCCGTCATTACCCTGTCACCAAGCGCCGGGAAAACTGCCTGCTAATTGTCAGGACTTAAAATGTGCTGTTCTTTATATTTTTTCTGCATTTGGGAATAGTTTGAACTAAATGCTGACAAATGTCACCGAAATGGAATCATTGCAAAGGAACGTTTAATGGGCTTTACAGTCCGCTTACGGCTGTTAAAAAGAATTTTCATGAGGAATTTTCATTTTCATTGCAAAAAATATGTAACACAGGTTTTAATGTTTTATTCCCTCAGTGGAACAATTTAATTTTGCTGATTGAAAAACAAATTAAATAGATTTTCTAAAGAATTGACAGCAAAAAGAATTGTAGGGAAATAAAGGGAGGTAATATGAGGAAACTTAAAAAAAGAAATAAAAATACATTTTTTATAGTACTTATCGGAAAGAAAGATTTTTTTAATGTTTTAAGATTAAGTGGGTTGGTTTAAAAGTGTAACACATTGGAAAGAAACAAAATGTTATTTGTGTAAAGCAATGCTGTTGGTGCGAGATTACATCAATTTCTCTCAGGATTTCTGTTAAGAGGAATGACTAGCTTAACACGGAGTCGATTCAGCTGTAGTGCACTGTGAGGATGGGTAAATATTTATATTATAAACACTTTTTTTGTTTCTTTTTTTGGCACAGATTTTTGTAGAATTCATTTAGAATGGAATTTGTAAATGGATTAAATGTCGGTTTATGAATTGCCAAAGTAATTCAAAGGAAATTTATTAAGAATAATTGTAGGGTTTTTACCGATCACTGTCCAAACCAAATTGGGTATGTAGGTATTTTTCATGTCTGCAAAGTTTGGATAGGAAAACATGCCGCATCGAAGTAATTTAAGTTGACAATATCTATTAAGTGTTACAGTATAATAGATAGGATTTTATCATAATATTGTTTGTGTGATCAGTGTAGATTCACACGAAGATTAAGGCCCAAGGTTATAAAACTGAGTTTGGAAAACAGTCTCAAATCTCAAGCATCTGATTGGCTGAAATGGCGACTGGTCGCCATTTCAGTCATGAAATGGCGACTGGTCGCCATTTCAGTCAATCAGATGCTTGAGATTTGAGACTGGTTTCCATGCTCAGCTTTATAACCTTGGGCATAAGTGTAAATTTACATCACTGCACATCTAATATCCATGCAGCCTGAACTGTTTCTGCACTGTTCACTTCTTGGTTCACAAATTAAAAGCAAGTGGTGTAAATCCTGATCCGACTGTACAGATGTGTAGGCTGCGCTGGATCTGTACTAGTCAAACATGGAATTTCCTCCATAATTATATACCCCTTTATTGTGTGGGCGAACAGTTTAGATCCAGATCAGCCGGCACATCTGTGATCAGGATCTAAACAGTACGCTTTATGATTTGTAAGCTTATTTCTGACCAAAATGCGACCAGTGCAGATCCTGATCAGACAGCATCTAAACTGTTTGCCCATGCAATAAAGGTGTATCTATGGAGAAAAGGGTTCAGGCAAGCGCCTATTAATTGATTGTGCAATGAGTGAACGAGTTATGGATATTTAGTCAATCCTCAATCAAGCGCTATCAAAAGGTCGCAATTTGTCATCAGAATTCTTTCATACATGTTCCGAATGTTTTCCTGATTTACTTTTTCATTAGTCTGGCTCACAGTGTTTGTCATAGCTGCTTTCTTGGATACAATTTAAGTCTTTACTCCATATATATGCATTTTATTGCATGTGTGACCAGTGTAGATCCAGATCTGCCTGCGCATATGTTCCTCCTGTGCTCAATGTTATAAAACTGAGCATGGAAACCAGTCTCAAATCTCAAGCATCTGATTGGCTGAAATGGCGACTGGTCGCCATTTCAGCCAATCAGATGCTTGAGATTTGAGACTGGTTTCCAAACTCAGTTTTATAACCTTCAACCCTGTTCAGGATCTACAGTGTTCCCTGTCTATTAGATTATTTCTGACCTAAAAACAAACAATGCAGATCCTGATCAGATGGCACAAATGTGATCTAGATCTACACTGTTCGCACATGCAATTACATGCTTGTATATGGAGTAAAGAGTTAAAAATTCATGGGTGATTTTAGAACATCAATTGGAAAGTGTTGTGTTCACTTACATTACCAGAGAATTGTTGGCATTTCTAAAATCAATCTACTTCATTTGAAATCTCTTAGAGAATTTCCAAAATTTAGGTCATTCTTACAAACACAACTAAATAAAAGATTTTTTAAAGACAAGGATTAAGAAAAGAATGCAAATAAGAAGGAATAATTATATGCAGGAAATGGTGAATTTCTGCATGAAACAGAAAATTTCGATTTCAGAGGTTTTATTTTAAGTATTAACCCGTTACTAGCAACCATTATAGATCCTGATCACAAACACAGATGTAGATGTTAAGCTTGCTTAGATTTGCTGGCTGATCTGGATCTAAACTTGTTCCTTTTATTGGTAACCTAATGAAACTAAAACCTCGTGCTGTTCACCCATTCAATTAAAGGCAAATACATTGAGTAAAGTTTTTATTCTGCTATGGGTTTGCTAACTTGGGCGAAGAAGATACTGTTCTCTATAGATTCAATATAGAAATGGTTTTACAGGGCAAATAATGGATAATAACCAACTCCATTTGCATAATGACAAGTTCTTGAGTTTCATTGCACAGCTACAGAAAGCATTTGCATAATGTAGAATTAACCCTGAATCTCTTAATGTTTGGACAATGAACTCCTGTTTCGCTCCTGGGTTTTGGTTATCACTCAACTCCATGAGATATGGCTATTATCCCATTGGTGAACAGTATAGATCCTGATTTGCCAGCATTTTTGTGCCATCTGATTAGAAACTGCCCTGTTCACTTCCTATTCACTTAAGTTGTTTCTGACCAATACTAGCGAACAGTGTAGATGCTGATCAGATGGTACATGTGTTAACCCTTTCCTCCATAAATACACATTTTTACGCATGTGCGACCATTTTAGATCCAGATCAGCCGCCACATCTGTGCCATCTGATCAGGATCTGCACTGGTCGCTTTTTGGTCAGAAATAACGTGACAAATCAAAAGCAGATGTGCCGGCTGATCTGGATCTAAACTGTTCGCCCATGCAATAAAGGTGTGTCTATGGAGTAAATGGTTAACTGTTAACTTAACTCTACAGATGGGCATTTAATCATATGTGTTATATGTGTAGATCTGTGCCATCTTATTAGGAACTACATTGTTAGTGTTTTGATTCGTAAGTTATTTCTGACCAAAAAGCAAACAGTGTAGATCCTGATCAGAAGGCACAGAATTTGAAAGGCCTTTGTATTCCATAGTATTTTGCATCAAACTAAATTGATCCAAGATGATTTGCATTTAGTAGAAATGGTGGATAAGTAATTAGTTGAGATCTGTAGAAACATTCTTAATTAGTCCCCGATGAATTGTTCCAATGGAAGACATTTTCCTACACAGATTTAGAACTGTGGAATTAATGCTGGAAGAAAATAAAACTAAATCAGGAGACCAGTCTCAAATCTCCAGCATCTGATTGGCTGAAATAATGACTGGTTGCCATATCTGCCAATCAGATGCTTGAGATTTTAGACTGGTCTTCCATATCAGTTCTGTGGTCTTTGGGCCTTGGAAGAAAATAAATTTCCAAAAGGTTTTTTTTTACTAATTTTTTTCTTGTGGAGCAGTTAATAATGGCCTAGGAAATTTCTTTGATTTTTGGTCCATTCCAGCTTAAGAAATTACCTCAGTATAGTAATAGAAATTGTGAGAATGGTGATTTATTGCATTCATATCCAAACAATGTAGAGCCTGATTGAGTATATAAAAGTAGTGATGTTCCGATTGTCGCCGTTAATCGAGTAATTGTCGCTGAAGTTTCAAAGTCGGCGACATCGATTCTGACTACAAAGAATCGATTCTAGTCGCTAATTCTTTAAATAGGTAAACCCCACTTTGAAGACAATTGACCGTTGTATCCGACACGGCGACAGTCCAGTGTATATCTTTTCGCGCTTTAATTGTCTTTGTGTTACTTTTAAATATAACTGCTCTTAAACATGGAGAATACCTGGCCTGTCCGTGATCGAAATAATAATCAACTTTACAAATGCCCTGGTAATACAACATCAAAGGTATGTCGATATTTTGGTTTTTATATGAAACCAGGGTGTCAGGGTTTGGCGCCCATTAAGGAAAACCTCGACACATCCAAAGCTACCTGTAGAATATGCTTCAGACTTATTACAGCAATAAAGGTACACCACCCACATTTTAGAATTGTGAATAATTTTCGGATTTAATTTTGACGAGCTAAATAATAATAATTTTCACATCTTCGAAATTGAAAAAAAGTTTGAAGGCTCTTATTGCGTGAACAAAAAAAACAGAACATGTCAATGCAGTACAAAAAGCAGTTGTGTTATTAATCTTGTAAACTAAAAAAATAAAAGTAGTCCTATAATAATATGATTGAGACAGGTGTGCTTTTGGTACAAAATGTACACTACAGTACGTCTGATTCCGATTCTTTCCGATTAATCGGATTGGACAGGTATCAGAATCGGACCGATTAATCGATTCCACTTCAGCCGTCCGATTCTCATCACTATATAAAAGTATGATATTTATAAGGAGATTGTGAATTTACGGCTGACTATTCCTAAGATCTTGTCCCCTACAGTCAAAACTGTCTTCAAAGAGCCCATGGGTTTCTTAACCTCTTAACTTCCCATTACTTCATGGGATAAATGTCTGTAACATCATGGGTGAACAGTGTTGATCCTGATCAGCTGGAACATTCTGTGATAAGGATCTACGGTGTTCACTTTTAGATTCATTAAGTTATTTCTGACCAGTGCCCAAGATCATAAAACTAAATCTGGAGATCAGTCTCAAATCTCAAGCATATGATTGGCTGAAATGGCGACCAGTCGCCATTTCAGCCAATCAGATCCTTGAGATTTGATACTGATCTCAAAACTTAGTTTTATGATCTTGGGGCCAGGAAGTGACCCAGTGTAGATGCAGACCAGATGACATGGATGTGCCTATCGCAGCTGATCTGGATCTACACTGATCACACAAGCCATAAAACCTGTATACACAATTATTGAGTAATGGTTTAACAACTCTCTCGGGAATCTTCAGGGTTGAAGGTTATAAAACTGAGTTTGGAAACCAGTCTCAAATCTCAAGCATCTGATTGGCTGAAATGGCGACTGGTCGCCATTTCAGCCAATCAGATGCTTGAGATTTGAGACTGGTTTCCATGCTCAGTTTTATAACCTTGGGCACTGATCTGTGTTGGAAATAGATGAACTTACCAATAATAATTCAATAAAAGTTTACTGTAAATATTATGCATGACTGAACAAAGTGGAACTATCAGGTAAAGTAAGCATTGAAAAAATCCTGGTTGCCGACAGATGCCTTGAATATCATATTTTTTTTCAAATTTTTGAAGTCATGAATTAAAACAGATCTTTTCATATCATCGATGGCCAGACTCTGATTTTGACAGAATTTTGAATATGTTACCATGGTAACTATCATAGTATGATGAATGGAAGGCACACAGAATGCTGGGAACAGGTTGCCGGGAATTCTGGTAATTCTGTAACAGTGTACACTGCTTGTTGTATGTACCATGAGGCTGCTATTCTGTGAGAAAATTTCTTTTTTCTTATTTTTCGTAAATTATGCGGATATTTTGCAATGGTGGCAGTTGTTGCTAGGATAGTTGTGTGGAAGTTATTACCATTGTAAGGTGATGGGTGAAGGCCTTGTAGAGAATGTGAGATGGATTTTTCAAGGAATTTTTGCCTGTCAGTGTAAATGATTTAATATGAGAAAGGTTGTTAGAATAAATTTTGAAATTTTTTATAATGTAAACTAATTTAAAATAATAAACTTTATAATGTAGACTAACTTTATGAGAATGGATTAAGTAGCACGCTTAAAGTTAATGAAATTATTATATAGCAATGGATTAATTAAGTTTGTATATTAATTAGATTTCATACATTGTTAACCCATAGATACAAAATTTATGGCATGGGCAAACAGTGTAGATCCAGATCAGCCTGCAGAGATCTGATCAGGATCTACATTATTTGTGTTATAATTTATTTTTTCATTATACTTTTTCCAACCAAGAAGCATGGAGTACTTGGTCAGAAATAACTTAATGAATGATAAAGCAAACATTGTAGATTAGGTTATTTCTTACCAAAAAGTGAATAGAATAGATCTTGATCCGATGGCACTCGTGTGCACGCTGATCTGGATCTATACTGGTCGCACATGCATTAAAACAAAATTTGAAATATAAGGATCAGTTTGTGAATAAGAGCCTTTTTGTGTCAGTGTAATAGCAAATTGGATTGTTGTATGTGTAGTTTATTTCCATTTAAAACTGTTCATGCAGATGTATAAGATATTTCCAGAGAAAATCTAATGAAATTCTGCATTTTTGTGCTTTACTGAGACACATTGGCGCTAGGACTTCTGAATTTAAGTTGGGATTGTAGAACATGAAATGAAAATATTGGTAAGCACTTATATTGGTAAAGTCTCAGATAACTTAAATAATTGACTATAATTACATGATTTAATGCAATTTATCAGCATATTTGGTTGACCCCACCCGAGAATTCACAGCATTAACCCATTCCTGTATAGACACACCTTTATTGCTAGGGCAAACAGTTTAGATCCAGATCAGCCGGCACATCCATGCCGTCTGATCAGGATCTAAACTGTTCGCTTTTTGATTCATTAGGTTATTTCTGACCAAAATGCGACCAGTGCAGATCCTGATCAGACGGCACGGATGTGCCGGCTGATCTGGATCTACACTGGTCGCACATGCGTAAAAATGCGTATACATCCAGGAATGGGTTAAGTTCGGTGCCAGACATCTGCTGGGTGAGCTTGTTCTATGCTGTTGGCTCTCAGATTTATTAGGTTATGTCTGACCAAGAAGTGAGCAGTGTAGATCCAGATCAGCTGGCACATCAGTGCTGTCTGATCTGGACGTAATATAGATGTTGGCTTTTGGATTCACAAGGTTGTGTTTGACCAAGAAGCCAACAGTGTAGATCCAGATCAGACTGCATATAGTGTGCTTGCTGATCTGGATCTACACTGGTCGCAGGTGTTATAAAACCTGTATAATTATATGAAATGGTTAATTTCGAATCTTGATTGTATAAGATAAGCATCTATAGAATGACTCACCTATCAGCTATACAGGTAATTCCTGTCTATGATATAGTGGGTGAAGTGATAGGTTAATTATTTCTTCAGACATATCACTGCCTGAGAACAGCACTGCCTGTGGAGGCTGTACTCTGTTCTCAGATTGCTACCTTTACTCTATAGATATTGCATGGGCAAACAGTGTAGATCTAGAACAGGGCCCAAGATCATAAAACTATTTTATGAGATCAGTCTCAAATCTCAAGGATCTGATTGGCTGAAATGGCGACTGGTCGCCATTTCAGCCAATCAGATCCTTGAGATTTGAGACTGATCTCCAGATTTAGTTTTATGATCTTGGGCACAGGAGCTACACTGTTTGCTTTTAGATTCATAGGTTATTTCTGATCAAAATGCGACCAGTGCAGATCCAGATCAGATGGCACAGATATGCGACTGATCAGGATCTACACTGGTCACACATGCGTGAAGATGTGTATATAGGGATTAAAGGTTAAACCGTTTATTCAGTATAATTATATGGGTTTTATTGCAACATCAGCATCGATATGATACTGGAAGTGTAATTGGTGTTGTTTTTTATAGTGCACCAAAATGTGATCCTTCCAATATTTTCCAGCTGTGGGATATCATCTATTTGTCAGAAATAACAATTTGTGCGAAGCTCTACTAAACAGTAAACAAATGGGTATCAGATTTTACACAGTGTATACATGGAGATACATTATGTTGCCAAATTCTTACATCAAAACATAATGAATCAGACATGGGGAAGGTCTTTTTATACTTTTTTACTACATAGATATGTTGTTATTGTGTAGAACAAGTATGAGTCTTTAAAACATGAGGTAGTGCAAGTATGGAATTACAATTCTTGTGATGTTAGTAAAGATCTTAGTTTAGTGTAATACTGTTGTATTATTTAATTTCATGGGGATTAATTTTCCCATAAAAGGCGCAAATGATATATTAGCGGGACCATAAATTTGCGCAATTGTATTTTTTCTATTAAAAACATATTGTAACATGCTGTATTGTCACTGGGGTTTAAGTTCGTGCATTTATCGTAGCACAAAATATGCGAAATTAAAACCATTGCAAGATATAATGATACCACAGTAGGAAACTCATGACTTATGTAGGGTATTGAAATTATGATTAGATGAAATTATGATTGGACCTTTTTATGTTCATAAAGTGGAAGAAATATTATTGAAGTGATACAAATGTGAAAGTGATAAGGAAAGAAAAATTATGTGTTTGTAGTAACAAGGAAATTCGGCAGTCTTGGGAATTTAAACCAGGAAGGTAAAATTATATAAATTGTTGATCGGGGTCCAAGATTATAAACCTACTTTCTGGCTGAAATGGTCTCCAGTTTTAGTTTGAAGATCTTGGACGCAGAGATTTGATCTGTGGTGAGTCTATTACTGGATTTTGCTCGTGTGGTCATTTCCAGGCAGATTAATCACCAAAAGTAGCTAAGGATTGTAAAAAGGATTTGAATCTGATCTTAAGGTTATGATATCATTACCCTTACTCCATAATTATTACACCTTTTATCACAGAGGTGAACAGTCTTGATCCAGTTCAGCCTGCACATCCATGCCATCAGAGCTGGATCTATACTGTTTCCTTACAGATTCATTAGTTTTTTTCTAGCCAAGAAGTGAACAATGTAGATCCAGATCATGTTGCTGATCTGTGCCCAAGGTTATAAAACTGAGCATGGAAACCAGTCTCAAATCTCAAGCATCTGATTGGCTGAAATGGCGACTGGTCGCCATTTCAGCCAATCAGATGCTTGAGATTTGAGACTGGTTTCCAATCTCAGCTTTATAACCTTCAACCCAGGATATATATACAGGACTGCACTTTTACGAGCACAAAATATATGATAACTAAACCTGCTCGAAATAAAATGATACCATTGTAGTTTACTTGTAGAGAAGATAGGGTATAAGAGGGGTCTTGTGCTCTATCTGTGAAATTTTCTGAAAATCGCTTGCTCTTCATTTTTCGGTATTTAGGAGGGAATTTTCTTTTGATAAGAGAATTGCTGCTGGTGTGAAAAAAACTCTTCCTTCTTCCAGAAAACAAGAAAACTTCCTTATTCATGTAAATTTGCTTGTTTTCATTTGCAGAAAACAAACTATTGTAACTCCAGATAAACGACTGAAAGAAATACAACAGTTTTGAATACATCACAAAGCAGCTCACAAATAATCTAAAAAAACATCTAAAGATAAACTGAAAATTAGATTAGCAATTTATTGTACATCTGTTTGTTAAATCAATTTACAGGAAGATTTTGCACATTTTACACATTTAGATTTGCTTGGCAGTTCTGTTTGTAGGAAAGTGTTTGTTAATATGTTTATATGTAATTCGGTTCGTTAATACTGTGAAGTTATTTTAAAACTGGTACAGTGAAACCCCTCTTTTAAGACCATCTCTGGGACTGGACAAAAGGACCTTAACCCTTTCTTTCTTATATTATACATTTTTACGCATGTGTGACCAGTGTAGATCCAGAATAGCCGACACATCTGTGCCAACTGATCAGGATCTGCACTGGTCACATTTTGGTCAGAAATATTCTAACAAATCATAAAGCGAACAGTGCAGATCCTGAACTGATGGCACGGATGTGCCGGCTGACCTGGATATACACTGGGGGGTGGTTCCAAGCCATAAAGGTGTGTCTATGGAGGAAAGGGTTAATATATAGTGAGGAGAGGTGGTCCTAATTTCCCCACAAAGTTTGCTTCCCATAAACAATTATATTCCCATGGAGGTCCCAGGACTGGAAGCTGAGATTGGAAACCAGTCTCAAATCTCAAGCATCTGATTGGCTGAAATGGCGACTGGTCGCCATTTCAGCCAATCAGATGCTTGAGATTTGAGACTGGTTTCCAACCAGTCGCCATTTCAGCCAATCAGATACTTGAGATTTGAGACTGGTTTCCATGCTCAGTTTTATAACCTTGGGCACAGAATGTTGTAGCTGTAAGAACTCGCATCTAATCTTTCAATGCTGTCTGTGTAATTCTGTAATATTTGACTTTCTGGTCTGGATCAAACAGCTACCAGGTGTATCTTCTTCAGATATATTTAGTTTGTCAGTTGCCCACAGACACATATGAAAGGTCAATTAACCTTATCAAACAGTAATTACACATTCACTCTTCTAGTAATTGTATGCAACACTTCTTTCTAAACTGTCTTGGAAGCATAGGTTCTACCAACCAAAGCAAAATTAACTCTCTACTCTTTTTTTTTTCGCATGTGTGATCAGTAAAGATCCAGATCAGCTGGCACATCTATGCCCTCTAATCTGGATCTGCACCGGTCACATCTTGGTCAGATATAACCTAGTGAATCTAAAAAAGAATTGTGTAGATCCTCATCTGATGGCACTGGTGTTATTTGGCTGATCTGGATCTACACTGTTTGCCCATGCAATAAGGTGTAACTTTGGAGTATAAGTGTTAAGACATGGGCTGAAGGTTATAAAGCTGAGATTAGAAACCAGTCTCAAATCTCAAGCATCTGATTAGCTGATATGGCGACCTGTCACCATTTCAGCCAATCAGATGCTTAAGATTTGAGACTGGTTTCTAATCTTAGCTTTATCCTTGGAACCTGTGCCCAAGATCATAAAACTAAATCTGGAAATCAGTCTCAAATCTCAAGCATCTGATTGGCTGAAATGGCGACAAGTCGCCATTTCAGCCAATCAGATCCTTGAGATTTGTGACTGATCTCAAAACTTAGTTTTATGATCTTGGGCCCAAGTCTAGTTACTGATACAGCTTTCACCTACCTCATCAAGACAAGTGTTTTTCAGGCACTTGTGTCACTAGCAATGAATTGTGTTGCAATGTTGCATGAACTGATTCTTGGCAGAGAAGACAAACATGCACAGCTGTTCCTCTTTATCAAAACTTGTTGGCAACAAGTACACAATTCTCTCTGCTCCAGCTGCTAATCTGCTTAGTTACAAGTCATGGCAAGATTCTATGGATAACCCCCTCCTCCCCCCCCCCACACACACACAAATACAACCCCCTACCTACAATAATTATTGTCTGCCAATGGCATGTATTATGTGGGAATTTCTAGAAATATTGGAAGCATGTTCTAAACCCTTTACTCAACATATAAATGTTTTTACACATATGCAATCAGTGTAGATCCAGATCTACACTGTTTGCCCATGTGATGAAGGTGTATCTATTGAGTACAGGGATTATTCAGATTGAATAAAAAGCCTGTAAGAGATTCTCTCCTTGAGTGCTGATTATCTGTTCAGTGTAAGCCAGGCTACCTGGGAGTCTGGAATTCCATTCATGAGGTCTGTGAACAGGTACTTTTGGTATTAAATTACATTTCCTGTGAATTTTGATTGGTTGGCTTGTCAGTTCCGAGTTGTTAGGAGTATGATAGTAAAGTTAACCCATACAGTAAAATTAACCCTTTACTCCATATGTACGAGTTTTATCCTGTGCTAACAGTGTAGATACATATCACCCGGCATCTGTGCTGTCCTTCCTGGATCTACACTGGTCACTTATTACCGTCATTGTCTGAATATAAGCCGCACTTTTTTCCCAGAATTTGGCGGTAAAAAGTTGGGGGTGCGGCTAATACACAGGTTTGGCTGGTTATAAATACATTATAAGCTATTTTGATCTGTTCCATCAGGTTTGGGGGCGGTGCGGCTTATACATAAGTGCGGCTTATATTCGAACAATGATGGTAGTCAGAAATAAGCTAATGACTCTTAAAGCAAACAGTGCAGATCCTTATCAGACGTGTCTGCTGATCTGGATCTACATTGTTCCACCATGCAATGAAAGTTATATCTATGGATGGATGGTCAAAATGTGATCATTATAAAACTTTGGTTCAGTGTTTGATCTTCACATTCATCAAGTGTTTTACAAGACTAACAATGTTCAAGCAAAAATAGAACCGAAGTTAACATGATACAGCAATAAGAATCTATATGATGGGTTTATTTAAAACAGTTGAAATCAGTCTCCATTTCAGCCAATAAGATGCTTGAGATTTAAGACTGGTCTTAAGATTCAGTTTTAGAAGGGAATGTGTCTGTAAACAAACTTCTTCTGAAAAAAAGATATATTATGGTTACAAGTAGTAAAATTGTTCACCTTAGTGCAAAAATGGTATAAGTAGCATTAAAATAAGAATGAGTTGTCCCATTTTTTCACTAAGTTGATGAATTGTTTATAAGTTGAGGTTTTTCAGAATTTTTCAACTTGGTGCAATAATGGTATAAGCATCATTGAAATAAGAATGAGTTGTACTGTTTTTGCACTAATGCGACAAATTGTGTATCAGGATAGCTTTAAAGGTGTCACGTTACTCAAGTACAGTGACAGTACTCTTCAATCACTCCCGATACATTACACCACTGCATTCAGGAGGTCCCTATCACTGTATATTAACCATTTGTGTTCGATAATGCTTTTTATGGAAAATGCAGAAATTAGGATATTAACTTGGCTTAATTGATGGCTAGGCACTGCAGCTAAATGGATGTTTTTTTCGTCTCCATTATATAATTAGATTTCATAGAATGTTATCTCATTTATGAGATGCATTCAGTGGTTTCACTTTGTTTAAACACTTTACCCTATATAAATGGGTTTTATGGTATGTTAGACCAGTGTAGATCCAGATCAGCTGGCACATCTCTGCCATCTGGCCTGAAGGTTATAAAACTGAGTTTGGAAACCAGTCTCAAATCTCAAGCATGTGATTGGCAGAAATGGCAACCATTTTTGGTTGCTGTTTTGTACTCATTGCACCAATGTTAATGTTATGTATGAATAAGAATGTAAATGTTACCTATTCCTGACAGTAAGATAACAGTTGGGTAATTAATTACACAATAAACACACTGTTTCTGTATACACTATTGAAGATGGTTATGTTTCTTTATATATTCTAGTGATTAGTGGTCTAATAACCCTTAACCCTTTCCTGGATATATACGCATTTTTACGCATGTGCGACCAGTGTAGATCCAGATCAGCCGGCACATCCATGCCGTCTGATCAGGATCTGCACTGGTCGCATTTTGGTCAGAAATAACCTAATTAATCAAAAAGCGAACAGTTTAGATCCTGATCAGACAGCACGGATGTGCCGGCTGATCTGGATCTAAACTGTTCGCCCTAGCAATAAAGGTGTATCTGTACAGGAAAGGGTTAAAGTCATATAATATATGCCTTTTATCACATGTGCGAACAGTGTAGATCCTGATCAGCTAGCACGTCCATGCCATCTGATCAGGATCTGGAATGTTTGCTTTTAGATTCTTGGGGTTATTTCTAACCTTGAAGCGAACAGTGTAGATCCTGATCAGAAGGCATGAATGTGCTGGTTGATTTGGATCTACACGGGTTGCCAATATGATAAAAGATGTATAAATATTATGACTAATGGAGAAAAAGGATAAAAGCTTGAAAGAAGGTAACTGCATCTAGTTAATGACAATACTTGCACCAGCTGTTGGCTATTGTAGTAAAGTGCCTTTCAATGAATGTGATAAAAATGTCTGTCTGTATGACATTTTAAAGAATCTATGTTGTAATCTATGTTTCAAACAGTGTAAAGGGAGTCCTTGCTGTAAAGTGCATTCTCTAAAGCTGTTAAAATGTTCATTCTTCTTAGTAGATACTAGTATTTACTCTAAAGTAATAGTAGTCCTCTCAGGATAAAAACATTTGCTTGTGAAGTTCTAAACTTAAACTCTGTTAATAAAAGTTTTCATTCTTAAATTGTAAATAGTATCTTGTGACAAAATAATTAAACCCTTTACTCCATATATACGCATTGTTACGCATGTGCGACCAGTGTAGATCCAGATCAGCCAGCACATCCATGCTGTCTGATAAGAATATGCACTGTTCACATTTTGGTAAAAAATAACCTAACAAATCATAAAGCAAACAGTGCAGATCCTGATCTGTTCACCCATGCAATAAAGGTGTGTCTATGGAGGAAGGGTGAAGTGTCTCTGTTGAAGTTAGTTATAAATCCAGATCAGCCTGCCCATTCACCCTGTCTGATCAGGGTCTAAACTAATCACTATGCAGACCCATGCATTAAAATAACAATTAAGTTAGCTTTCAGACCCTGTAAGCAATTTGATTTGGGTCTACACATACCACAGTCAATAAGTCCCCATTTTGTCTTGACGCACCTCGTATTAATTCTATGATTGCCATGTGGTGCCTAAAGCAAGCAGTTGTGTATAAGAAGCTGACGGCTCTATTCCTTCCAAGGTGATGGATAAGGCTCACAACTCATGAATATGGATGAATCTCCAATGACTAGAAATGCTATTATTTGATTTCAGATAAAAAGTTTAAAGAAAAGTGCCTGTTTTTACTCCTTAACTCTGTACTTCTCGGAATATAGCTGTTATCCCATTGGCAAAAAGTGTGTTGATCTAGATCAGCTGGCACAATTGTGCTGTCTGATCAGGATGTGCACTGTAGGCTTCTGATATCATTGGGTTATTTCTGAGCAAGAAGTGAACAGAGTAGATACTGATCAGACAGCACAGATGTGCCAGTTTATCTGGATCTACAATGGTAACATGTAATAAATCCAATAAATATATGGAGTAAAGGGTTCCTGAAAAGTATCTTTTGTTATCTTTCTTAAATATTGAATTTTGTGCTTTGTCTGTTTCCAAATCAAATCAAATCAAATCATTTTATTGGTTTAAATCCAAACAAACAGGATTGTTACCACAACAGTACAAAGACAATACAAACATACAATGCATATTAATGTAATTATAATCAAAAGTAATAAAAAGAGAAATATACAACAAGCGGAGATTGTTAATCCAGTATGTGGATTTCCATTCCGTAACAGTGCTTGCTTGTTAAACTATAAGCATAACCCTATGATAACTTTGACAGTCTTAATTGATATAAATTATGAATGCTGTAAATGCATATTTTTAAAATATCAATGTCAGTACATGAATTGCCTAAAATAAATTGCAATTTCTCTCCATCATTAAGCAAACTAAATGATGGTACACAGTCATTCAACAGATTAACCATATTATTCCTTTCTGTCTGCAGCTCATTACATTTCAAAACAAAGTGTATCTCATCTTCAACTTCTAATTTACAAAGAGGACAGGTACGCTCCTCTAAAGGAATATTTAGGTGGCGTCCTTTTTCAGTTAACAAATTGCTATTACTTATTCTTAATTTGACAAAAGTGGATACTGCTTTTCTGTCAGCATTAACAAACAAATATTTTTTTAATTCATATTTTGTTTTAATATTTCTGTAAGTTCTAAGTTTGTTTCCATTTGGTTTTGAGTTATCATTATGAAGATGGTTTTGCCAAAATGTAATGAATCGCTCTTTTAATCTTGTAAAAATTGCAGAACGTAACATTTTAATGGAGAAAGTGCTCTGATTTTGCCATATGTGTTGAAAACCTATTTTGGTTAACATTGTTTTAATGTTCGAACCAAAACCTCTAGTTAATCCAATACTGGTATGATATGCTTTATGAACAATTGAACTGCTCTTACTTGCTAAAATATGGTGCCAAAAGCCAACTGAGTTGTTAAGACCCTGAATGTAAATAGGAAAAGCACCTAGTTCACTTAATACTGCCATATTGACTGCAGCTTTATTTACACCAAGAAGCATTTTGCAAAATTTGATCTGAATTTTTTCAGGTTCATATAAATGAAACCTTTTTTCAATCTCATAATTTGTGTGCACCATAGAAACTAAAGTACATACTTCACTACAGTATAACAGAATTGGTTTAATACAAGCTTCAAATAGTTTTAAATGTGGTAAAACATTATTGTTGTCAGAAAGTAACTGTTTTCTTATGCAAAATAAAGCTTTTAATGCTTTGTTACACAAATGTTTAGTACTCTGGGTAAAAACACCAGAAGGTTTAAATATTATGCCTAGATACTTATATTCATCAGTAATACAAAGTTCTGTTCCAGCATACATAAACTTTACGTTTTTAATAGTACGGCCTGCTTTATTGAAAATCATTATATTTGTTTCCAGATTTTCAAAGAGATAGACCCCAAACAGGGGTAACCTAGCAACAACAGTAACCTAGCAACAACAGTATACAGAAAGTCTCCATAGAAACAGAACAAAATGGCGACGCTGTCTTTGAAGATAAGCATTGTGGGTAACAATGTTGTGAAGACGATGCAGTTTGAGCCATCCATGATGGTTTTCGATGTTTGCAGAATTATACGAGACCGTCTTCTAGAAGCCGGAATCCCACATCCACCTGGAAATCGTAAGTTACTTCAACCCATCACTATATACATACACATAGATCCAGATCAGTCAGGACTGACAACTAAATATGAACTGACCAGATTAAAAAAAAAATGAGTTTAATAAATGTAATGGGTTGAGCTATTTAAGTGAAATGTTGAATATTTAACTCTACACCAACAGTGTAGATCTAGATTCATGCCATCTGATCAGGAGCAGTAATAAAGCAAAAAAGGAACAGTGCAGATCCTGATCAGATGGTACATATTTGCTGGCTGATCTTGATGTAAACTGTAAGCCCAAGCAATAAAGGTTTATCTATGAAGTAATGGGTTAATGCAAGATGATTGGTGGTTTCTGGTAAAGTTCCCTGAAATATCATTTTCTTGTGTTGTCGTAACATTATCCTGCAATCGCTGCTGATTAATGTATGCATACAATTTGATTTGATTCAAATGCGTGCTTAGTGATTCTAATGGGTTTTAAAATCTAATTTGTTCTGCATAAAGTGAAGCCAAAGTGCAAACTTGAGTGTTTCCTTAAGGCATGGTGAAATCAAATTAGCTAGGATTGTTGGAACCGGTACATGATCCTTGATGGACAGCAATTATGAGTCATTATCCATTGCCCAAGGTTATAAAACTGAGCATGGAAACCAGTCTCAAATCTCAAGCATCTGATTGGCTGAAATGGCGACCAGTCGCTATTTCAGCCAATCAGATGCTTTAGATTTGAGACTGGTTTCCAATCTCAGCTTTATAACCTTCAGCCCAGATTGCACACATGTGCCAGCTGTTCAGGTTCAGAACTGTGCTGTGGTTGGTTGGTATTGGACTGCAACAAATAAACATTAGCAAATTTCAGGGTTTTCAAAAGACATTTTCTGCATATGCAATGTCAGTTTTCTTTGGAAATGTAGGGAAAATTAAAATTTGGTCATCTTCTGCAGCAGAAGAATCCATGAGCTATTGTGCTTTTCATTATGATATGATTTGATATTTAGTTGGAATCACCATTGACATTTTTTTCAAAATGCCAAAGCAAGAATCAAGAAAGATACAAAGTGAAAAGTCAAGTTTAACCCTTTCCTCCATATATTCACATTTTTACGCATGTGCAACCAGTGAAGATCCAGATCAGCTGGCACATCGAGGTCATCAGATCAGGATCTGCACTGGTCAGATTTTGGTCAGAAATATAAGAATCAAAAAGCGAACAGTTTAGATCCTGATCATGTATTTTACATCAACTTATGCAATTCTTCGGATGTGCCAGCTGATCTGGATCATGCATTAAAGGTGTATCTATGGAGGAAAGGGTTTAATGTATGCATGACTGTTTCAAAAATTCTTAACTCTTTACTCCATGGATATATACACATTTATGGCTTGTGGGACCAGTGTCTAAATCAGAAAGTGAACAGTGTAGATTGTGACCAGAGAGCGCTGGATCTACACTGTACGCACATGTTGGAAAATGCATTTATATTTGAGGAAAAGGTTAGTTTCTCTCTTTTTTTAAGAACTGAAGAATATATGTGCATAAATTGATGTAAAAAACATGATGACTGAGGAAATGTTAAATTTTGATCAATGTTGCATCAAGAACAACTCAAAAGGGGTGAAAGCAAATATTTGAAGGTTCTAAGTGAAATTATATAAAGAAGCTGTTAGATCCTTTTGTCTTTCATCCTTGGAACTGAGAATATTATATTTTTGTCATTTTCCCAAATGTTATTTTCATGGCCCAAATTTCCGGATATTTCTTTTTTGTAGGAAGCTGCTCATGTATAATTCATGTGAAAATATGCTGATGATAGGGGAAATATGGGCTGTTAACATTCTGTGTAATATACCAAATTGCTGTCCCATCATATTTGACATTTGCCTGGTCACTTTTGATATTTGAGAACAAATGTTACATGTGTGAAAATAGTCATTGCAAACGTTAGATGTCAAAAGCAACAGTACAAAAACTTCTCACAGCTAATACTTATGGTAAGGCTTTATTTGTGATAGCAGGAATAGCCACCCCAGACAGCCAAACAAGCAGAGTGGGTTTATAAGATGATAAGTTTTAACCCTTTCCTGGATATATACGCATTTTTACGCATGTGCGACCAGTGTAGATCCAGATCAGCCGGCACATCCGTGCCGTCTGATCAGGATCTGCACTGGTCGCATTTTGGTCAGAAATAACCTAATGAATCAAAAAGCGAACAGTTTAGATCCTGATCAGACGGCACGGATGTGCCGGCTGATCTGGATCTAAACTGTTCGCCCTAGCAATAAAGGTGTGTCTGTACAGGAAAGGGTTAAACAACACACCACTATTATTCCATCAGAGAATGGTGTAGATTCAGATCAGCCAGCACATCCATGCTATCTGATCAGGATCTACACTGTTTGCTGTAGATTTATTACGTTATTTCTGACCAAGAAGAGACCAGGATAGATCCAGATCTGACAGCACAGATTGATCTACACTGGTCACTCACGCTATAAAACTCATATAACATATATGAAGTTAAGGGTTAAATTTACCATCATTAATGGTCAGTAATATAAACATTTTGAGGTGAATAACTTTCATCATATAAGAAAGAGTGCATCATTGAAGTGGCGCAAGATTGATGATATTTAAGTGCAAGGCTGACTATTGGTAATTAATCAACCATTAGGCAAACATTCAATCATTGCAACAGACTAGCTTTTTGGAAGGCTAATATTTTGCTATTCAGTATGTCTTCATTTTCCAGCCACCAGTAAGCGTTCAAAAATGGGAGTCAATACTGTTATTTATTGTCCATGTTTACAATGGCTGAACTTCGGACATGGCTAATAACAAGCAATTATGGAAAATGTCCAGTCAATTATTTAGTCATTAAATGGATCCCAGGGAGTTGGTGATGCATAATTTGTGCCGGGTGACCTTTTATCAGATCTGATGACCTTTTTGGTAGAAGCTGGGAGAGAATTGTTTCATGAAAATGTCCTTTGATGCCAAAGTGCATAACTCGTCATGTTAGTGCAAATACAGCACATTGTACCATTAATATAAGAAGGAGTTATGCCGTTTTTGCTCAAGGGTGCGAAATGTTTTCTCCCTCATAATTCCTAATTCTTGTATGAGATGGAATGGTTTAATGGTGAGTCATTTTGATTTGCACAGAAAGCGCATTGTGCATTGTTTTAGTGTGTTGAGTGGTTAATAACACTGATAATGTAGACTGAGTCTCAAATCTCAAGCATCTGATAAACTGAAATTGAGACTTGTTGCTAGACGATTGTAGCAGAATGACAAAGGTTCCATATGGTACAAAGTATTAGTTGCCCCAAAGTTGTCCCCCGAAAAATTCTCATGATCTGTTTCATTTTAATAATAAAAACGTTTCAGTAGTTGAAATTTGGCTCATGTGGTAAAATTTTGGTGAGAGCACTGCTTGATTTTAATCAATGAAATATGGTCAGTAATTAGTTAAATGAAGTGGACTGCTGGTATTATATTTTATTATTATTATTCATTTTTACAGTCCACACATCACTATCAAGAGGTCATATTTTATGATCATGTTCTTTGACTGCTATAGAAACCATGTTTTCTTCGGGGAGCAATGCAGACCTATTTGGGCCTCAAGTTTGTATTAGAACTTATGAATAGCAGTAATAAAAAAGCTGATTTAATAGTAGATGCTGTTTTATACATTGTTTGATATTGTCTGATATTGTCTGCAATATTTTACAATGTAAACAGGCATTGAGACTTCGCAAGACCATTTCCATTACACCGGAGACAGAATTTCTATACTTTGGTCGGCTAGTTTTATATTTTTTGTCTGCCAAATATCTTGCCTCTATGATATGATGAACAATACATTGACAAATTGATTTTTGGCATCTTATGATGTATTTAAGTGGTCTGTATTGTAGCAATTTATGGCTGAACTATTAATGTTAAACTCTTATTCTTATTTTCTTAGTGATTACCACAAAATGAACAGAACGGAACATTGTCTAGAATCATATGATAGCTTGTAGGAGATTTCTTGTATGAAGCTGAAGTAGGCTGTTCAGACTAACTAGGGAAGAACTTAGAAATTCTGTTGTGGCAGATTTGGGTTGGAAAGAGTATTCAAACCTCAGATATCTGGCTTATGCTAGCGCTCCACCAGTTCAGCTACCAAGCTTGCTGGTATGTAATCAGCTATATTCATCCCTACTTATACAAGACATTTAAATTACTTCTTCGTAACAGTCCCTAGTAGTGTATTACACCTGACTTGTAATGTCTGAATTTTGAAGCAGGACCAGCCAATTATACCAATACAGTAAAACAACAAAACAACCAAGTTCCAGAAAATCTGCCATGTCAGCAAATTTTTTATGCAATGTTGGCATTCTTATGCTGTCTTGTTAGAATTGGGCTATAATCAATCGGAATATCTCGGACTAGTATCCAGAAATGATTGTTCTCTCGAGACGGTAAAATATGATCCATAATCATTCAGAAAGCTCCAAATCAATTTCTACAAGAGCCATCATAAACTATATTTCATAGATTGTTACACCAAGTACACCATTTGGCCAGTGCTTCCATCAATGACCAGTTAACTGTTCTTTTACACCATAGATACACCTTTATTGGGTGAGCAAATAGTGTAGATCCAGATCAGCTGGCAGATCCATGCAGTCTGATCAGGATTAACACTGTTCACTTTTTGATTCATATGGTTATATCTGACCAAGATGTGACCAGTTCAGATCCAGACCTGAGGGCACAGATGTGCTGGCTGATCTGGATCTACACTGGTCACACATGAAATAAAATGTGTGTCTTAATAGAGCAAAGGGATACACTGTATTTCATAAATCTTATCCCTAGTACACCACTTGACCAGCACTTCAATCATTGACCAATTAACTTTACTCTTCAGACTTTGGACTGGGATACTTCTTTTAATTGGATATGGAAGTGAAGATTTCTAAATTTTTGTCAATAAGTAAGGTCAAATAAATAATTGAAAACAACAACAACAGTTTTAAATTTTGGTTTTTGAAAACAACAACATTGTAGGATACATTAGAATTGAATAATTAATAATATATATCTTGCTCTGAAGCGAACGTTTAAATTCTTAAAAAAAAATTCTGATACGAGGATTTCTTTGAAATTGAATAACGTCATTGTTCGAATATAAGCCGCACTCATGTATAAGCCGCACTGCCCCCAAACGTGATAGAAGGATAAAAATGGCTTAACGAAAAGTATAATCAGCCAAACCTGTGTATTAGCCGTACCCCCAACTTTTTACTTCCAAATTCTGGGGAAAAAGTAATGCTTATATTCAAACAACGACGGTAATTGAACATATCTTGCTTTGAACAGTCAAGATATTAAAATAATTTTATGTCACCCAATAATGCTAAAGAATTTAAATGCGAATTCTGATGTTTTCCCTTGAAGTGACTTAACTCTTTACTGAAACACACCTTTATTGTGTGGGTGAAAAGTGTAGATCCAGATCAGCTGGAACATCCATGCCATATGATCTGGATCTACACTGTTCACTTTTTGGTCAGAAATAACCTCCTAAATAAAAAAAGCCAACAATGCAGATCCTGTTTAGATCCTGTTTAGATTGCAGGGATGCCCAGCTGATCTGGATCTACACTGATCGCCAGGATGCAATAAAGGGTTATAATATGGAGGAAAGGGTAAACACAACTTCTGCTGTTTTCTCTTGAAGTGACTTCAGAAAGGAGACTGGCATTTTGTAGCGAGTGTCATTTACAGTTCCCAGCATTCCTCCAGATACTGGTCATGTTGCACATTTTGCATATTCATAAGGATCTCAGAAGATGAATAATCATAAAACATGGAAAAATGATCTCTTGCAGGACCAGACTGCTTTCATTATTATGCGTTTTTGCATTTAGTGAAAAAGTGACGAGTTTGCAATTTTTAGACTGGTTTCTGACTTTTCTGGCATGAAGCTAAACTTCAGCACATTTTTAGTGAAAAAGTGATGAGTTTGCAATTTAAAATAAGACTGGTTTCTGGCTATGCTGGTTGGAAGCTAAATCAATTTTTTTTATTATTCTTTTTCTACTTCCGTCTCTCCTTTTTTTTCAGAAAAACTCTTTTTTGTTGAATTTCATTGAGGTGGAAAAAATCCCTTTTGAAATTTCAACTGTGTGTTTGGAGACTGCATTTTTCGCAACAAATAGTTTCATTTATGATTATTCTATTCTTAAAGCTTTATTTAACATTAAATTACTAATTTGAATCTTGTGTTTCCTACCCCTTTTGTGTCCTTGCACCTTTTTGTGTGTGGCCCTTCTCCCTGTTGGAACTTTGCAGGTCAGAGCCTTGGGTATTCTGAGCTGGAGGTTATAAACCTGAGTTTGGAAACCAGTCTCAAATCTCAAGCATCTGATTGGCTGAAATGGCGACCAGTTGCCATTTCAGCCAATCAGATGCTTGAGATTTGAGACTGGTTTCCATGCTCAGTTTTATAACCTTGGGCACAGGTTACAATTCCTAGTTCATTCTGAACTATTATGTTAAGTCTAGACAAATAGAAATGGAACTTTTGCTTTCGCTACCAGAATGCAAATGAAGCAATTATAGAACTAGGCCTTTTCTCTGTCAGTGTGAAAATTGTAATTAATCGGAGATCTACTTCCTTCTGTAGTAGTGGGTATTTACTGCCATCTTCTACTCAGAAAATTTATGTAAAACATGCATTTTCCCCCAAAAAGTAACTTTACATCAGGGTTTTTCATTCTCCTTTATGAGAAAATCATGCTATTTTCCCCAAAATTATAGGCCATTCGGGTATGGCCATCTTCCCCTTGCAGTGAAAAAAGCTCAGCTATTCTATTCCTGTTCTATTTTTTTCTATTATGGTATTCTGGTCTGGTCTGGTCTGTTCTGTTCTGTTCTCTTCAGCTGTGCCTCATGATCAAACTCTGCCTCATGATCAATGAGTCAGCCAAGCAGGTTTATCCATGATGTGGAGTGCTGTGCTGGTTGAGGAAAATTCTTGTGTAAAGTACCGAAGCTTCCTATGTACATGAGGCTGAAGTATTCGTTACTTGCCAACATTTCCTGTTCATCTTGGGTTTCTCTCCCAAACAATTGTCAATTAGAACAAGTTGCCACTTGAAAAAAACTAGAAAGGCTAAAAATCCCTTCTCTATCATAAACTATGAAGTTTGGCATTTAATGATACAACTTCATTGGTTTGTATTGTGCTCAGCAAAAGTTTGGTAGTGATGAAGCATCGTTATAAACTTCCATGTTACTCCGTGAAACATCATGTTCATTGCAGGTTCAGATGCAAGATTTACGAAAGTGGGTGGGGGGGTGTTCATTTGGGACAGTCTTACGGTAGTTATCTGATCATTTCCAACTTTGTGCACCAAATCCCCATCCCATGAAAATTAAATGTTGTCCAAAAAGGGGTTTGAGCAGCCTTACTAAACCCTCTTTGGATCCACACCTGCATTCGTAAATAAATTTTAGGTTTTTGGTGGTCTTTGTTCATGATTAAGAACAATTATTTTTTTATGTAGGTCATCAATTTGCCCATACAATCCTGAAAACTTAGTACACATTGAATTTGCAATCGATTGCCATTGGTTTGCTTAGGAAATTAGAGCCAAGATCAGAAAACTTTGACAAAGATCAATCCTAAGAAGAAAGTTTGAGAATAAGGAATTTTGGACTGGGCTGAAGGTTATAAAGCTGAGATTGGAAACCAGTCTCAAATCTCAAGCATCTGATTGGCTGAAATGGCGACCAGTCGCCATTTCAGCCAATCAGATGCTTGAGATTTGAGACTGGTTTCCATGCTCAGTTTTATAACCTTGGGCACTGGTCTTAATGTTTACTGTATTATCATTTTATTTCATGCTGGTTTATATTATCCGTATTTTGTGTTCCTTGAAAATGCAAGAGTTTAAACCCCAGTGAAATTAAACCATGGCCCCATCAAATTTAAAACATGAAATTATATTAATATTAGAAAAATACAATTGCACAAATTTATGCCCACATGAAAAAAAAAATTTTTGTGGCTTTTGTACGAAAATTTGTCCCTGCAAAATTAAATAATACCACAGTATATCCTGAAGTAGAGTGTTCCAGGATATTGGATAAGATGTATCTATACACATGCTAAGCAGTGTATCTTAAAGATCAAGATTTAAGATTTGATAAGCAACAAAACCACATGTTGTGTAAAGTATACTGTGGAATTTGAAATTCCAGCCGTGTTCTAGTGTTCTAAATCCAGGAGCTTTTTTGCCACACTAGGGTATGGTGTCTGAAACAAGGTTTGTTATTTTTTTGCTTCAAAAATTGTTTATCATGGTACATGGTTTTGTCTGAAATTGAGATTAAATGAACAATACTTGTATTTATTGTGATTCATCAATGAATATATAAAATCTTTCTTAGTGTGAAAGGAGTATATCATTTATTTAACTCTTCAATACATAATTATATATTTGGGTTTTATTCCATGATTGTGCAAAAAGTTTAGATCCAGATCAGCATTCTGATATATATATTTTCTCTATGATTTGGATCTACACTGTTAACCCTTTCCCGTACAGACACACCTTTATTGCTAGGGCGAACAGTTTAGATCCAGATCAGCCGGCACATCCGTGCCGTCTGATCAGGATCTAAACTGTTCGCTTTTTGATTCATTAGATTATTTCTGACCAAAATGCGAGCAGTGCAGATCCAGATCAGATGGCACGGATGTGCCGGCTGATCTGGATCTACACTGGTCGCACATGCGTAAAAATGCGTATCTATACAGGAAAGGGTTAACATAATGATGAGAAATAACCTAATGAATGAAAAAGCAAACAGTGCAGATCCTGATAAGACTGCACAGATGTATATAATTGTTGAGTAAGGGGCAAAACAATTAGCAAATAAGGGGCTGCTAATAATGGGGGATAAGTGTGGTTAGTGAGTGGTCTTTTTGGGATTTTGCGATTTCAGCTCATTATATTTGGATATTGGATAATGTCACAAGTGGTTTTCTTTGTTTATTGAGCAAATAACTTCCTTTGTTTAGAGAAGGAGTTTGTAATAATAGCTTGAGACTGTGGCAATATTGAAATATTGATAATTTCATTACCATTGCTTTTGTCCAGTTTGTCTAATGATTTGTGAGGGAACAAAGAATAGAGTAGCAGTTAAAGCAGAAGTAACTTGAATATAATTTGGTGATTTTCTGGATGGTTTTATTCCTTGACCTAGTGATATAATGTTAAATGATTGTCAGGAATGATTATGGTCACAAATAGAGGAGAAAAATGTGTTGTGAGGTGAAGGGAGAGCACTCATCCCCTGAGTGTATTTGTCCCTGATTCTGGCCCAAGGCTGGATGCAAATTGTTCTAATCCTTTTTCTCATCCTTTAACCTGTAGCCCTGTAGAGCTACATTGCATCAGCTATGTGCAAAACTATTGAAAATATATAAAAAATAAAGAAGGCTATTCAGTCATTTTGCATAAAGATGACAAATTTGGTCTACATTTCAAAGTGTATAAGGATCGACTATGCATTCTCTGTTTGAAGGATTAACAAGGAACTTGTCTCAAGACAGACATAGGGCAGGAAGTGATTCTCAGATCCACGTGTAAGAATTTGACGTGGACTGAAGTAGTTGGGGGGTTTTGTATTTGAACATTGGATATCTGTCACAAGTGCTTTACTTTAAACCTCTTTGTTATACACGCCAATATGGATTGTTTCATTAAGAGTCTTACACAAATTAGGGGGAATATGGATTGGGAGTGGGATACTTTGTCCCATGAGCGAAATAATGGTGTAAGTACCATTGAAATATGAGGAAGATACACTGTTATTGCACTAAGGTGACGAGTCCTGTTCATTTTCCATAGTAACATATCACCTTCGAGCAAAAATGGTACAAGTACCATTGAAATAAGAGGGAATTATTCACAATTACACTAATGTAATTCATTAATGCAAAAACAGTTCAAGTACCATTGAAATAAGACGGAATTATATTGTTAATGCACTAAGGGGATAAGACGTGGTTAACTTGGTATTTAAAAGAATTGGTGATTTTTCTGCAGGGGGAGCTGTGAAAGAGTTATACCATTATTGCACTAAGGAGTTGAGATGTGGTTAACTCGGTATTTAAATGAATTGGTGATTTTTATGTAGGGGGAGCTGTTCTGTTCTGTGATGTGATGGGGAGCTGTGAAATAGTTACATGTATACCATTATTGCACTAAGGAGATGAGATGTGGTTAACTCGGTATTTAAATGAAGTGGTGAATTTTCTATAGGGGGAGCTGTTCTGTTCTGTGATGTGATGTCTTTGACATTTCGGTCATGGAGGAGCATGCTGCCTAGAATTGTTGTCTGGTGTCGATACAATACTAGCAGTGTTAAATTTAATGAGTTCAGGACTGCGTCTGTCAGGAAAGAAATTAGAAGCAAACTTATCATGTAATCATTTGTGGTGGCTTACATACTAAATAGAGGAGACACAAAAAACGTTTAGTAGAAAACGTGGGAAGGACAAAATTGCAACAATATTGAGTGCCGGATAAAATGGATATATTTGTAGTAAGTGGTATAAAAAATGTGCACTTCTTTATTCTTAATTTTTAATCCTTTAATCCATGGGATATAGTTGTGATCCAATGGCACACTGTGTAGATCCAGATACTACACTGTTCCCTATTCGATTTAGTATTTATTTCTAACTAAGATTTGAGCAGTGTAGATCCTGATCAGGCAGCACTAATGTGTAAAATAACTTCTTTGTTAGTTAAGGTGTTAAAGACCCATAGTGTGTCACCTATTTTGAAATCAGCAGACATCTATTAGTCTTTGATCATTAAGTTTTATTCAGTGACGATGACTTTTCTAAGTGCTTGAGTCTACAGAGAATTTGTTTCAGTCTAGTGAAGTTACTTCAAATTAAACAATGGTAATCTGGAATGGCTTAGAATAACGGGAACTGTGGATAACTTACTGTTTGATTTTCTTTGAACAATTGAAATTATGGCTGTTGATTTCTTATCTGTTAACCTTTTTTATGCCCCCACAAAGTGGGAGGCATATAGAGTTGCACTCGTCCGTACGTCCGTCCGTCCGTCCCCGGATGTGCCGGCTGATCTGGATCTACACGGTTCGCTCACACAATAAAGGTATGTATATAGAGGAAAGGGTTAAGACTGTAATTCAATATTCCTTGATTGTTTCTTGGACTTGTAGAATTTTATTTTATTTTTCAGCCAATGATTTTGGGCTGTTCCTCTCCGATGAAGACATTAAGAAAGGCCTTTGGCTGGAGGCTGGGAGGTCCCTCGACTACTACCTTCTTAGGACTGGGGTAAGTGTGTCATAATACTTTCATAATATTTGAAAGGTATTTTTACTTCAGCTTATGAATGTTTGATTCACACAAGGACACATGGATTTTGTTTGACAGGGGAAATGACCATTTGACGTATGGAATATCTAAAAAGCCTCTGCGACCCCTGTTGATTGTATTTGATGGGTCATACTTTCCTTAAATGAGGGGTGATTTGATTAGTTTCAGATACATGGGTCATACTTTCCTTAAATGAGGGGTGATTTGATTAGTTCATTATTTGGTAGAATCATCCCCCTCCCACCTGTGACCCATTAGATGTGGTAGTGGAACTCCTGTTACATTTTACCAAGAACTTGATGTTGTGGTAGATAATGGATGTATGAGATTTGAGAGTGGTTTCCAGTTTGAGTTATATGAACTTGGTCACAGGTCTTCCACTAATATGCCAAGTCATTATCTATTGAACACATGTATCAGTGTTCTGTTTATTTGCTAGGACCTGTTGGAGTACAAGTCCAAGGTTCGAATCCTCAAGGTGCGCACGCTGGATGGAACAGTGCGCAAGATGCAGGTGGATGACAGCCACACAGTGGGACAGCTACTTATCAACATTACCTCTAAGATAGGTAAGTTCACACTGATTTGTTAAGGTATGCCTAAGTGGCATGGAAATATAACCATAGGCGACTTCTTAGTATCCTGTGGTAGGATTAATTTCTTGGCAGTCAAACTTCTGCATAACTTCATGCAGTTGCAGTTGTATTGTTGTCATAACATTAAATAAAAATAAGTTTGGAATTGCTGGGGTTTGATTTTGCACACATTCCCAGGAGCAACATACACAACAACTAAACCCCTGCACAATATAATGATACCACAGTGATAAGACTTCTGGGACAAATTTTTCTGAGCTTGCAAATGACATGACTGTGTCCTAGGGCCTAAATTCCTGAATTTGTATAATTTTCTAAAGATAAACCATTATTATGTTTATATTTCCCTTTTGTTGGATTTTACCTATACACAAGTTCTAAAATTAGAAAAAAATAAACCTCAATTATTATGATACAACAGAATTTTTGTCATGGGCACTACTTCGGTTTTAAGTATACTGCAATATTTCTAACTGTTACCCATTAATCAGCAAATTTGTCAAATGCACATTCAATAAAACCTGATAACTCTATGGGGTAGAGGGTAAGTAAAAAACACAGGGTAAACTCTGAAGATGATTCTAGTTTTCCATGTTTCATGCTTTCCCAGGTAGGTATCGTTTCTTTATCCTATCATGTGACATTTGATACACTACCATGTACACTGTAGCCTAGAGAGTCGCTTGAACGATGTTTATTTCATTGTTTTTGATCAATGCATTTGTAAGATATTGCTTATAATGTAGCCAATTCATTTCTTAATCCCTTGAGTATACTTCATTTTCAATAACCCTTTCCTCCATATATACGCATTTTTACGCATGTGCGACCAGTGTGCCGTCTGATCAAGATCTGCGCCGGTCGCATTTAGGTCAGAAATATCCTAATGGATCAAAAAGCAAATAGTTTGAATCCTGATCAGAAGGCATGGATCTGATCTGGATCTAAACTGTTCACCCTTGCAATCAAGGTGTATTTATGGAGGAAAGGGTTATTTGTTTTCAAAAGAAGTTCTGAATAATTGTAATATATGTTTTATCTTACAGGAATAACAAATCATGAAGAGTATTCTCTAATCGTTGAACTGCCGGAGGATGAGAAGGAGAAGACGCTCACGTTAAAGAGGGACAAATCCATCGCCAAGGACCAGAAGAAGCTTGAGGAGATGAGGAAAAAACTTCACACTGAGGACGATAGTGAGTACATAACCTGTTTAACCCTTTACTCTAACGGATTGGCTGTTATCTCATTGCAAACAGTGTAGATCCAGATCTGCTGCCATCTTATAAGGATCTGCAATGTTTGCTTTTTATTTCACAGGTTATTTTTGACCAAGAAGGGACCAGTATAGATTCAGATTAGAGAGCATGGATTAGCCAGCTGATCTGGATCTTTACCGGTTGAACACATGATAAAACCTGTATGTATGGAGTAAACGATAAACTCCTTTACCGCATCGGATAGAGCTTATATCCAATGGGTGACTTGTGTAGATTCAAATTAGCATGCACATCCATTGACACTGTTGCTATTTGGTAAGAAATAACATAATGAATCAAAAAACCAAACAGTATAGATCCAGATCAGATGGGTTGGATGTGCCAGCTGATCTGGATCTTCATTGTGATCCGTTGAATAACAGCCACTTCCCATAAGTAAAGAGTTTAAAGTATGTGAAATGTTGAGATGTAAGGGATTTTGCCAGACTATCAGTTATTATGTAAACCGGCAGTCTTGTCAGTTGCCTCAAGTTGAACTTAAAAGTAAATAATGTGTTCTCAGTGCATGTGGGAGTTAAAGGTTACAGTTTAATTGGATAAACAAATATCCCACAACTTGTGGTATGAGAATAAAATGAAATAAATTGTTAAGGATTGAGTGGGGGTTCTTGGTTCATGAATCAAGATGCTACCTCAAAGTTCAATCATTTTAACATACTGAGACATAACTATATACTTGATTATAAAACAAGTGTTTTAATGTAAAATGAAACAGTATGCTTGCGATTTTTGACTTGTCTCCATTCTCAGTTTTATAATCTTGGGCCCAGAAAAGGCAAATTTAGAGTTGTAATCTAGGTCACAATAATTTTTCTAGCACTGAAAATCATTGCAGTGAAATCTGTATTTTTGTTGAAGCCTGGGAAAATTGAAACTAAAATTGCATTTGATCATTCTGCTATTAAATACAATTTTCTTGCTTTTAAAATGACAGCAGTGTGTCAAAGTAACTATTAGAGCGTTTAAGAATGCCAAACATTGCTTGGAAAATGCCGTGTGATGTAGACAGAAAAAAAATCCCATTAAATTGAAGTATTTTAACCAAGTGTAACTGTGATTTAAGAAAGTAATTCTATTTTAAAAGCATCTGAAATGATATAGTGTGCACATATATGTTTTTTCCTGTAATTTTGTATTTGATATATGTCTTTTTTTCAGTGAATTGGTTAGATCATGCAAAGACATTGCGAGAACAGGGAATCAATACAGACGAAGAAACTCTTCTGCTTAGGAGGAAGTTTTTCTTTTCTGACCAGAATGTCGACGCCAGGGATCCAGTGCAGTTGAATCTGCTTTATGTGCAGGTAAGCAGGATCATGTGACTTGATTCTCATTATGTAACAATGTCATGTGCCGTATCTTAGGCGGGCAAGCATGGTCATGTGATTTTATTATCGTGAAGAAAGTGTATCATGTGACGAACTTAGACAGGCAAGCATGGTCATGTGATTTGATTTTTCTGAAGTTACAGTGTCATATGACCAACTTAGGCAGGCAAGCATGGTCATGTGATTTTATTGTCATGATGTAAGGATGTCATGTGACTAACTTATATGTAGGTAAGCACAGTCATGTGATTTGATTGTCATGAAGTTAGCCTGTCTTGTGAAGGTAAGCATGGTAATGTGGTATGATTGTCATAAAGTTACTGTCATGTGACATATCATGTAAGTCATGCAACTTACAAGGGTGTCATGTGACTGCTTTTTATGGTTAATTTGGATGTAATGGCTGATCTGTGCCCAAGGTTATAAAACTGAGCATGGAAACCAGTCTCAAATCTCAAGCATCTGATTGGCTGAAATGGCGACCAGTCGCCATTTCAGCCAATCAGATGCTTGAGATTTGAGACTGGTTTCCAAACTCAGTTTTATAACCTCCAGCCCAGGCCTACACCATTCACTCATGGGATATGAGTCCATATCCCATAGAGTAAAGAGTTATGTCAATTTTTCAGAAATAATGTCGGGGTATCACATGGTTGATGAATGTTAACTAAACTGTTCAGTGGGGGCTAAAATTTGTCATGGCGGAAAATTCAAAAATACTTATGTTCAAACAATAGTTGATTGTAGAGGAAGAACAAATCAGTGAAGGATTTCATCATCAAATTTTCGTATCCATTAGCAGTTTGAATTGAATCGTTCCTCTGAGAAGTGGTTTGATACAAATTTCTGTTTTATTAAACCAATTCCCTATGCTTAATCATTGGATCGAAACACCATCATTATAACATAATTACATCATTTAAACTGATTATTTAATATTTGGGAAATTGGATTTTGTAAAATGAGATTTGATGCCATCTGCCAATTACTTGGTCATCATTAATACAGACCTCACTTCACCTACATGATTTTGATTTTTTTAGTGCCTCTTCATGAATAGTAAGAAAACTTTAACCCTTTTACTACATAGGATATGGTGTTATATAAGGGCAGATCCAGATCTGCTGGTACATGTATGCCTCCTGATCTAGATCTACACTTCACATTTTGATTCATCAGATTAATTCTGTACAAAAATTGCAGATTGCTTGTGCATACATTGAGGGAAAGGATAAATATAAGTCATTAACCCTTCCTCCATATACACATCCTTGGCACAGACAAATGGTGCAGATCCAGATCAGCCCGCACATTTGTGCCGTCTGATCAGGATCTGCACTGTTCGTTTTTTTATTTGTTAGGTTATTTCTGACCAAAATGCGACCAGTGCAGATCCGGATCAAAAGATTCCATACATACTGTGCCAGCTGATCTGGATCTACATTAGTTGCACATGCATTAAACTATGCATATTTATGGAAGAAAGGGTTAATGGTTTAGTCTCTTTTATTTGGTTACTTTTCAGACTCGAGATGCATTGTTGAATGGTACCCACCCAGTATCACAAGAGGAAGCCATCATGTTTGCCGGGATCCAGTGCCAGATTCAGTTTGGAGACTATGATGAACATAAACATAAACCAGGACTTTTCGAGTAAGAACTTCGTTTGAACTTTCAGATGTAACCCTTTCTAATGTAACCTTCATATACACAACTTGTATCTTCCATGCCCTCTGATGTGGATCTGCACTGAAAGCTTCTTTTAAGATCACAGCTCTATGCAGTAAAAGCCTTTTATTAAGGTCACTTTATGGGCTAGGAAAAGGTGCTCTTAATAGTGGGATGATCTTTATTTTGGAGGAGAAAGTAGTGCAAAACTATAAAATGGAACACTGGAATAGCAGTCTGATTATCCAGGTTTTCTTAATTATCATGTTGGTCTTGATTTCAGGGTCGTCTTTGCGATGGGTTTCACTGTATGCTAAAATGGTGCCCAGCTAACTTTCTGGATTTTTCTGAATTGACTGTTTAATCAGAGAATATGACATGCAGTTCTGGTTGTAACTGATTTGGTAATTATATGTACTTGCTTTATTTTTCAGGAATAAAGAATTTCTACCAAAGGAATACTGCAAAGTTAAAGGAATTGAAAAGAAAATATTTCTGGTAAAGTATAGTTTAGTTGTCAGATATACGAATTACTCCCAGTACAATCCTTTACTCTGCGGATATGCCTTTTGAAACCTGTATAACTAGTGTAGATCCAGATCTGCCAGCCAATCTTTGCAGTCTTCGACTGTTACTTTTAGATCTGATAGATCTGTTAGGTTATGCCTGACAAAAAAAACCAAACAGTTCAGATCTTTAAACGACTGTATGGATTTGCATGCTGATCTAGATCTATGCTGGTTGTACAGGCTTGAATAGGTGTATCCAAGGTGAATTTCAAGATATTTTTCTTACAGCTTTTGTATATAGCTGTATGTACTTCTTTTGTGTGAAGAATTGGCATAGAAAATTGGTCACTGGAAGAAATTAAATGATTTATTAAGAAATTAGAACTGAAAACACGTCAGGAAACCCCTATATTTCCTCTGACTGATGCCATTTAATAGCTGACTCGGAGCAGTTGTTTGTTAGCAGTTAATAACAAGATCCATAAGACATGGCGAGTGAGTAAAAATTGGTGTGGAAAGTTGGTCTCTGAAAGAATAGAATGATTTATGAAGAAATTAGAACTGAAATATCCAATCAGGAAAACCTGATTTTCTTGTGAAAGATACCATTTTAAGTACACTAATATTGTATATTCTGCAGACAGATATATTGTGATTTTATTTCTTTTATTTCTCTTGCACTAGATAGTTAGTCTGTGTTTTATGGGTATTCAGATTTATTGAAATCAGACCTTTCTCTTAGCAGAGCTGTGAAATTTCTGAAAGTTGTTGGAATTGAATGGAATGTTTTGAGAAGGTTATTCCTAAAAAATTGTTTGCTCTTGCCCAATCCTGGAAGGTTTGGGGTATGGTAGGGAAACAGTGATTTTTTCACTTTTGGGGGGAAGGGGGTCGCAGCCCTTTGGAGGGGGAAAATTGCGACACGAACAAAGGAAAGGGGGAATATTTGGAAGATACTTGCAGCTGTCAAACACAACAAAACATCTTTACTATCGTTTTCACTATCACACTATTAAACATAAGTGGAACAAAAATCGAACCGTCCATAACAGACTCCAGCAAAGGAGGAATTTTTCATTGGGCGTGGGGGGAAAAATATATACTTTTTTAGGGAGGGAATGGGGCCCTATTTCTCCAAGTATTTGGCATTAAAAAAAACACTGGGAAATCTTCATTTTAGCTGTACAATGTATATACACTGGGAGACAGTGAGAGGAAGGTAGGGAGAGATAGAGAGAGAAGAAAGAGACAGAGAGAAAAGAGTGAGAGGGGACAAAGGGGAGAGAGTGTAGTGGATAGAAGAGAAAGAAAACTAAAATAACACCCATGGTAAAAAGGTGTTGGGGGTGTTAAGCCAGTTTTGATGCATTATTTGGGCAACTGCAAATAATGATTCTTTAATGATAGCCAGAAAGATGACAAATGTTACTTGTTTGCTTATAGGAGCACAAGAAATGGGCTGGATTGTCAGATAGAGATGCTAAAGTGAAATATACTCAACAGTGTCGTGCCTTAAAGACTTATGGAATCACATTCTTCCTTGTAAAGGTAAGATCTCGTTTCTTGTACAGTGGAACCCCTCGGTTAAGACCAACTCCTGGTCCCAATGTTATAAAACTGAGCTTGGAAACCAGTCTCAAATCTCAAGCATCTGATTGGCTGAAATGGCGACTGGAGTAACCTTGGAGCCTGGACTGGAAAGAAGTGGTCTTCATAGAAAGATGGTCTTTATAGCAGGGAAATTGGTGCAAAAGCGACATTGAAACAATGGTTTTTATAATGAGGTGGGTCCAAGATCATAAAACTATGTTTTGAGATCAGTCTCAAATCTCAAGGATCTGATTGGCTGAAATGGCGACTTGTCGCCATTTCAGCCAATCAGATGCTTGAGATTTGAGACTGATCTCAGGATTTAGTTTTATGATCTTGGGCAGTGGTCTTAATGAGGAATTTTACTGTTCATAAATATACTAAATGGGGCTTACAGCCTATGCGACTAGTCTAAATCCAGATTGGCCTGTGCAAGCCCAGATTCTGATCAGGGTTTACACTGTTTACCATTAAGTCACTTTGCCATTGAGCTTAGTCTCGAAGAAATATGAGACCATTAAGATGGTTAAAGTAAAATGGTAAAATGGTGCAGTACTCCTTTATGGAGCACAAGAGCTATAAGATCAGGGCACAAGTAAGGTCATTTTTAGGGCCGAATATGGGCCCCATTCCCCTGTCAAAATAGTATGTTTTTTCCCCTACTTCAGAAAAAATTCCCCTAAAAAACAAAACAAAAAAAATGAAATTGAAAAAATTAATAAAAAGTAACTAAATTGTTTTATTTGTAAGTCTACAGTCACAAAATATGCTTGCTAATATAATCAGAAGTAGAAAACAATGTTACAAGTGTGTGTGACCCTTTAGTCAAAACGTGTATAAGACGCAAAATTACCCTTCCTGCGGGTATGGGTACCTGTCCCCGAAAGTTGTCTAGTGCCCTGAAGATGCAAGAAGCATTAACACACAATTTGTGTATTCTTATGTTTGCAGGAGAAAGTGAAAGGGAAGAATAAACTAGTGCCTAGATTACTGGGTATAAACAAGGAGAGTGTGGTCAGAGTAGACGAGAAAACCAAGGAGATTTTGAAAACCTGGCCTCTGACCACTGTCCGGAGATGGGCTGCGTCACCCAACAGTTTCACATTGGTAAGAGCAGGAAACTTTGACCAAAATCATATAACTGGAGACAAGTCTCAAATCTCAAGCATCTGGCCCCGTGATTATAAACGTTTTCATGCTCAACTCAATTTGAATATGATAATTTTCTAGAAATTTTGAGCACAGAACTGTGTTGAGCATGAAAAAACATTTATTATCATGGGGCCCCGAGTGGCTAAAATGAAAACTGATAGCATAAATGTCATGCTGCCATAACAGTTCACTAAAAATGATTTTAAGAATACTCAATTGATAAATTGTTATATATTAAAATCATTAATAGTTTTGGGGCGCTATTTTCCATTGGTCTGTGTGAATCATCCCCAATGAAATAAAATATTTTACATTAACATGATTTAAGAATATAAAAAGGATGTTTTAAAGTACTTAAAAATTAAATTCCATTCTATCAAAACTGTGAATTTTAATATCCAAGAATATAACTGCATTTGGAGAACAAATTTACAAAATGTTTGTTGACCTGCAGTAGATTAACCCTTTCCTGCATAGATACGCATTTTTACGCATGTGCGACCAGTGTAGATCCAGATCAGCCAGCACATCCATGTCGTTTGATCAGAATCTGCACTGG